>VOQJ01045194.1:0-12277 GCA_015052665.1 Apistogramma diplotaenia | reverse complement strand
GTGTGTGTGTGTGTGTGTGTGTGTGTGTGTGTAGATGTGACCCTCAGTGCTTTGAATGACTCGGATGTGAACAGTGATCTTGTGGACATCGAGGGACTCGGTGAGGGATCAAACTCCAAAAACCTCAACAACTTTGATCAAGGTGACATAAACACAGACTGATCGTTTCACACAGACGTCCTCAAAGTAACAAAATCTGTCAAATATTGAAACGTTGTCACCAGTTCAGAATCTTATAGACTCAATATGGGATCAGGTAGGTTCTGATTTACACGTTGAACATTATCAGGTCTGAGCTCTTCTGTCCAATAGAGAAAATTAGGTAGAAAAGCATAATCCAATAAGAACAGCCGGTGCCCTGTTACTAGGAATACTAATTATAAGGTTGGTGGTTCATTCCCTGGCTGCTCCAGTCTGCATGTTCCTTGGAGTGTGTGTGTGTGTGTGTGTGTGGCAGTCAGACTGAGAGGAGGGAAGGACTAAACATGACTGTAGCTCCTGCCTCTCACACAGTGAAGCTGGTGTAACGTGGTGTACATTATTTATTAAATACATTTCATTTTAGCCTGTTATCATCAGCTATTTTGCTAACAAAATACAATTTAAGTTAAGTTTTTCTACACTCTGTTAGATAAAAACAAACATGTTCAGGACTGTCGCCTTAAACTTGGAAGCTTCCTGTTTCGAACCCTGTCCACTGAAGTGTGTAAGACTAGAAAGGGGCTCTTCATCCTCAGTGAGGATCACAGCCTGAACAACAACACTGGTGTTCTGAGCCAACGAATCTGCATCATAAAGTCTGGAAAAAGGCTTAAAAAAGGACCAGAATGCATGATTCCTAACACTGTGCTCCAAAGAGAGCCAAACGTGCATGAATCCACTACTGAAATGTGTTTGCAGCAATATTCGTGCTGAGTAACATTAAAATGATGTCTGTGAGCCCTGTTTAATGTTTAGACCTTGGCAGACTCAGACTGTATCTGACAGTATGTTATGATTTGATGCAGGTTAAACTGAACATGTTTGATTGGGTCATTTTATGGAAATTGTTGAAACAATTATAACTCAAGTGTGACTTTTCGGTCTCCATAGACACCCTGAACCTGGACTCCAGCCTCATCATGAACCCCAGTGACCTGCCTCTGCTGTCCCGCTGACCTTTCACCTCCTGTGAATGATGGACACATGATTTGTGATAATCTGGACTCGTGTGTAGCCGTGCCGACCACCCCGATTAAAGCAACAGCACTGTTATGTTGGGTGACGCAGGACTCCATTACTTCAAGACCAATGTGACCTTTTTACTGGGAGGGTTTTTCAGGTCTCCTTATTAACTTTAAGCAAAGGGACAAAGCTGTTTATTTTTAGGGCTGACTGGGAAAAGGCTGCATTTTTACCTCAGACTGCAAGTGTTAAAACGAGGCGGCTGCAGCCCAGCAGGTAGAGCCATTCGGGAAGGTTCAATCCTCGGCCGCTCCGCTCTGCATGCTGAAGTACCCTTGGGAATGACACTGAACCCCGAGCTGCTCCCGATGCGTTCATTAGAACGAGATAGGAAGCACTTAGAAAGTGCTTGTGTGAATGAGACCTGCTGTGTGGAGCTCTCGGAGCAGAAAGGTGTTGGATATGAACTGGTTAGCTAAAGTTAAAGCAGTACATGCATTTGCAGAAATGATAGTTTTTGTACATTTTTAGAGTGAAGTGTCCAAGTCTGTTTGTTGCAGATTCAGACTCATACAAGTTAAACTCAGTCCAGATTACTAGCAAGTGTTTACGTATCCTGAGAGCTTCACTGATCCTTTTTGTCCACACGAGTGATCGACGTGGGTGGAACTTCGAGTTTGCAGGACGTGATGGAAACGCTTCATGGTGCCATCACCATCACGTTCCTTTGTGGAGCTCTCAAACACACACAGGTTGGGAATTAAATGAAATCAAATGTTGCGTCCCACATTGCATCACAAGTCTGGAAGTTCAAGTGATTTTTTGTACATATTAACTGTCCATTTTAGCATTTTAGCTTCACGTCTGTCTGCCATTAAACTACATTGATTTTCACAGCTGTTACTTTGGTGCAGCCTTTTTGTTTCTGCAACATAAAGTCATCGTGCTGAAAACAAATTCCACTGGACGTTTTATTTTTCACATGCCGGCCTTTTATTTAAACCACTTCCAACAGTCCAGACAACCATCACAGAGCGGTGTGCTGATCCACTGGGAACTCTGGGAAGCATCACAGCGAGCAGGGCTGTTTACACCAGGAAACACTCACAGTGAGGAACGATGAGCATCTGATGGAGGCAGCACACAACATACTGGCAATGCAGTGAAGACACGTACCAGTAATGATGTGCTGCTACAGCCAGATGCACCGAGAACGAGCCACACACACACACACACACAGGGAGAAAACAACGTCCACAAACAAGCTTTTGTGCTGTGCCACTGTTCAGTCTGCTCAGTCGTGATCAGCGAGCACCTCTGATGCTGCCTGCTTCCATCCACTGTGGCTGCTTTTCATCATTTTGTGTAAAATAACAGATTCAGTTTCAAATGGTCCTGCAAGCAGAGACCATAGTAAATAAAAATTCTACACATTATCTTTTCACTGACTGCAGGTGACACATGAATCTGCACGTTTCTCACTCGCTGACCTGGATGACAGCTGTTTGCATTCATTTGCGGCAGCAGCTTTGAAATCTTCACCGATGATCTCGAGGGAAGAGAAGCTGTTTGACAGCAGAGTGACCGCGAGGCCGTCACACACCTGCTGAGGGTAACAACATCACAATAATCAATAATCAGCAGCTGTGGTGGAACTGCACAGCTTCATGTCCTGACGCGCCTGCAGCGCTCTCACACTCTGACACCATTTATTAAACACTTCACATCCGATGGATGAAATGATTGTAAAGGCAAACAGATCTGAGTCAGCTGTGTGTTTAATACCAGCTGATGCACAGAATTATTGCTAATAACAAACCTGTCTGCCGGCTGATTTCACTGACATCATCAGGCAGTCAGGACACGTGTAAACAGCCTGTTCTACATGCTGTTACGTGGTTATTGTTTCAGTGAATGTGACCTTTAATGAGCAGCGTCTGGATGCTGACAGCAGCTCCTGCTGAAGGTCATAAAACAAACGTTCTTTTGCTAAAACCCTGTTTTCTCACCTCATTGTGCTTTATGGTCCTCACATTTCTGCATCTCAAAGATCGATTAGTGGAACTGTGGTGTTTTGCCAGCCCACTGCCACTATCACAGCCTTGTTGGGAACATTGTCTACACAACTTGACTGACACATTAAATCTGAATCTGTGCCTCAGCATTCAGAAAGAAACCACAGTCAGTGACACCGACATGTCTGCAGACACACTGATATACATGACGCTGCTCACAGAGCCACCCGTGCATGCACGGACACGGACAAAGCCTGCGCTTCACCTTTGACCTTTAAGTCATAGGAGTCGGTGCGATCACAGAGTGTCAGCTGGAGGTGAGGACTGGGAGCAGCTCCCAGTGGGGATCCCAGGGTTCACAGCAGCAGCACATTATGATTTGAAGTGATTCAGCACATCTGCAAAACATGATGTGCTGCTAGAGCGCACCCTGGACACGCTGCAGCCGGGGGTCCGGGCTCAGGCTGCACACGCGGTGGGGGGGGGACAGCATCAGTGCAAAGATGTGAGCCTCCTCTGAACACAACCGTCTTCAGTGTTTACACCAGTCAGCTTTTCCTCCAGCTGCTTTAACAGAAACTAAATGGACGGAGAGGAGAGAAAAAGAGGAAGCAGAAGAAATAAAGAAGAAATGTATCACATATATTTTAGGACATTTATTGTAGAAAAATAACATTTAAGAAGAGTGTTTTCCATGCTGCAGTAATCCAGCTGCTCTATTTTCTGATCAGGTTCCCTTTGAAACAGAAAATGATTTAACACTTAAAACAATAAAATCTTTGCACCTGCTTTGACTGTTAGGGTCAGGTCTGAACCCGCAGCAGGACAAAGCCTAAACAGCAGCTGAATGATCTGCTCAGATTTACACACAGAAGAGAAACGTTTGAGTTCCTCTAAATGAACCACAGAGAAACAAAACAGCTGCCAAACGTCGGACTTTCAGTTTTTCCAAAACGACCAAAACCTTTTCTAGTTTTAGCATTAACATTTTATTGTTACTGACTCACTGGTTTTCTTTTTATCAGCCCATCATGTGTGTGTGTGTGTGTGTGTGAGAAACAGCATCTTACCTGCAGCCCTGCAGACGGTCACCCTGAGCTCTGCAACAGGAACACACATATTACACCTCCGTATTACACTGAAGGATTAAGAAGTACAGCCTGCTGCTGCAGCTCAGACACCTTTCCCTTCATCTCGGTGCTGAATAAAGTTTCTGTGTCAGAGGAGAGAAACTGCTGCAGAAGGACAAGTGAGACTGGAAGAGTCAACTAAACCTGTCCAGCAATAAAACTGGCTTTAACGTTTGCTACATGCAGCCACAGTCAGGATTATGGTGTATGAAAGGCAAAGAGCTCCAGTTTCCACCAGGAGCCTGTCAGACTCACACTTCATCAAGTATGAGTGCTTAAAGGAACAGCTGGTCAGTTAATTGGAATCTGTTCTTTATGAATAAAGCCGTGTAAATATTACTCCATGGCTAACCTGTGTGATACTGCATGTTTCATGGAAAACCTATCAGACGAGTGGTGTTGGTAATGACTCCATCAGCTACATGACTTTATCTGTTCATCGTGTCTTTTTTACCCCTCTGGCTAAAATTAGAAAAAGAGTTTTTTTATATGTTTTCTACAGAAGAGCAGCCACTGATAAACATTTTAGTTTTATTTAAAACAATGACGCGGATCCTGAAAAACCCTGATTGCTCGGCTCCATGCGAGCGCCTCCACAGTGGAAACCCACACGTGACCTTTTTTAAACCTGTGACCTGAAGAAGAACAGAAGGGATTTTCTGCTGACTGACTTTGTATGAGTTTGTTCTTCAGTGTTTCACCACACTGTCAACAGGACGGAAGTGCAAGCTCTGAGGTGTGGAGTTTTCTCACACTGCCTGCACTAGAGCCAGTCTCACCGTCTCCTCGTCTGCACATTCAATACAATTTATACAGAATAGCTGTTTCATGCTTCTAAAGCTGGAGTCAAATGTGGAGGGTGGGGGACAACACGGGCCCGTGGAAGTGCCACACCCGGCACGGTGATTTTTACTTCCATAAAACTTGGACGTAAACCAAAAACATGCTCGTGCACATCTGCCTCCCACACATTAAATATGAGAAAGCAAAGTCATTTTTTAATAAGAAAAAACCTGGTTCTGAATTTCAAAGGTCAAAATGAAGGTGCAGTGTGCCTGATGCTGAGCCTGCTCATGTGGAGCCTGGTGAAGCCGTGTGGTCACAAAGGGCTCCTCTGATGAAAGGTGGGCACATCAGCGGAACAGGCATCTACAGACAAGTGTTAGATTATGTCCCAAACAGCGACGAAGAAACGGCTAAAACGTGAAACGGGGGGTGGGGGGAATAAGGAAAAGAGCACAATTAAAAGTGTGGTGGAGGAAGAGGAAGAGAGAAGCCGGGCTCCTGTGTGTGGCCTGCTGCTTCCCCTTCCACTGCAGCAGAGGCCATTTTAAACACTTCAGAGGAAAAAAGATCCACTTACCGTCGGCTGCAGATCACCCAAAGGATGAAGCAACAACTAGCCTAACTGCTGACTAACTCAGAGCACTGACAGTAAGCCCCCCCCCCACACACACACCTTGTCCCCCATTTTTGTGGATGCTCTCACCTAAAGAACAACACCACAAACCCCAGACTAACAGGGCAACAGTTGGAGCTGCTCTTCAAAAAAAACACAACAGGAAAAAAATAATGAGAAAGAAAGAAGCAGGGCAGAGACACACACACACACACACATTTAGGCTGCAGGGAGACGAGGTTTGTCCAATGAAAACCATAAAGAGCCCCAGCAGCAGCACACATGCTCTCCACACACACACATCACAGGGAACATCAGCAGCCAGTTACAGTGACAGGGAAAGAGCAGCAAAAGGCCTGTTAGGGCTTTCTGGTTGCTCCTGCTCCTGTAAAAGGGGGTGTCGGGGAGGACGGGGGTTGGGAAGGTTTTGGTCCCAGTCCCAAAATCCACCCCCCCTCCCTCCCTCAACAAACAAACAAACAAACAAGCAGAAAAACAACAACAACTTGGTGTCCCCTCATCCTTCCTTCCTGGCCCTTCACATCTTCACCTTCTAGCTATGTGAGTGTGCACGTCCCGGTCCTTCTGAGCGCTGCCTCGCTGGAGCCCAAGCTACGCACACTGAGACAGTGAGGAGGCTCGGTAGGCATACAAACCTACAGGGCTGCAGCCTTTTTCCCTAGCAGTCACTTTCTACAATACAAATCAACATTTTCGGAGGCGCGAAAAATCACAAGAAAAAATCTGGTCGCCCCCCAGAGTGTGTGTGAGACAGGTGTGAAAGCGGGGGTCTGTCAGAGCTACTGTTTTTGTGTAAAAAATTTACTTGTGGGAGGCAAAGGGGCTGCTGCGCAGCGCCGAGCACCGAGGCTGTGCGCCTGCCAAGCTGCTCCACCGCTACACTGGGAGGAAAAGCCCGAGGAGACGGGGAGGGAGGAGGGAAAGTGAAGAAAGTGTGGCTCTGAGAGGAAGCTCTGGGTGCGCTCACACACACAGGCTGAGGAGTCCACTCTGAAGGCTAATGCTGCAAAATAAAACCGCAGCACAGTCACGAGGGGAGCAAGTACAGAGGGCCACCAACTCTACATGCTGCGACACCGAGGAAGGAGCAGTACACGGACACACGTCTCCGCACTAAAGCACAAATGAATCGCACTGACAGCCACGCTCACTGGCTCTCTGGCTCTCCTGGATTTTCTCACGTCCTCATGTGGTCATGAGATGGGAGTCGGCAGGAAGGAGGAAGGCTCTCGCCCTGCTGAAAGTGCTGCTCTCAAACTACACTGCTTTACCAGGAGGAAACCGTGGCCCTGCCTCCCTCCCTGCCTGGTTCACATTCACGCGTACACACTAATGCTAAATAAATGCTTGAACACACACTAATGTAACTCCTGCAGTGTTACTCAGAGAAACAGTACAAACTGCAGCTCAGCTCCAAACACAAAAGCTCCAGTTAAATCAGCCTCCAGCAGAAACACTCTGATTAGCAGCGGTATTTCAGAGCGCGGCTTCTTCACACGTCACGAAGCTCTGCGCTTCAGTTCGACTCGCTCTCAGCACCGAAAATCTCTCACACTCGTTTCACGACTGTCTTAAAATGTTCATATAAAAGTATCAGAGTTGAACCAAAATTAAGGCGGAGGTCCTGGATGTGTCTGTGGTAAAAATGAGGTTTTACAGAGTCAAAGAAATAAAAAGAGGCTTTGGACCGAAACGGCGTGTTTTCTGGACTTAATGACATTCAAACTTTTCAGTATCAACACTCAAGATTTCTGCTGCTTTTACCTATAAAGTGCTCTTGTCCTTAAAATAATTTGTAGGGTTTTTTCTACAATTTTTGGCTGCATATGTGAATATTTGGCTGCTTTCCTGTTGTTGATGGAAAAGTGAATATCCTCGTAAATCAGACAAAAGAAATGTGAACAAGTCACTTTAGGCTCAGTTTCATTACCTGATGCTACCTGGGCCCAATTATAAAATATAATACTATAATACCATGATAATAAATGCAGCTGATTTCTTTCTCAAACTGGGTAAACTGATCAAAAAAATAATAATTTCAGTTCATGGCTGTGAGTCAGGGTAAATCTAAAATCATGCAGAAAAGCTATTTTATATTTCGGACAGTTTCAGCAGGCTTCTGTCAGATTCCGGCCTCCGAATATGTTACTTTCATCAGTCTCATATTCAATAAAATCAGCTTCTTTGAATATAATAAACAACTTAGGAGCATTTCTAAAATCTCTCTTCTAGCTATTAATACATCTTTGAGCGTGGTTCACGCAGAACTGAAATAAATTAACAGTTAATGAGTTGACAGGAAATTGTAAAAAAATATCCCACAAATTCTCTCATTATAGCCTTCTTTAAACTAAATATATTCCACCTTTCTCTGATTGATTTCATAGTAAATGAACTATTTAAATCAATCATATTTTCTACATTAATTTAATGATGGGATTTGTGTTACAGATCTTTTATAAATGGAATCTAATGAACTGTATAATATATAATATAATAATAAAAGAAGAATACAAAGTGAAAAAGAATCAAATAGTCACGTTTTTTGCGAGCACCGGTTCATGAATGAGTGAATGTGTTCCGGCTCTTTGAGGAAGGCTGCGTCGATGATAAGTGACCTTTACAGGATACCAACACGATTCAAACTATAAATATAAACCAAAAGTCAGGATTTTAACATTCTTTGACACGTTACACTTGATAGTTATAACTGTGACGGATGCCAGCTGTTTGCCTCGGCATCCCTGTACCTAATGTTTCTGCGTCTGCAGAAAATCGATGCTCTTTCTTTAGCTTTACTTTAGTTTCCCACCAAACCGTCTGTAATGGTGACCGAGTCTAAAGCTTTATATCAACACATTTATGAAAAAGTACGTTCAGTTTGTGGAAAACCGACTGATGCATAATGGAAAGTGACTAATCTTCGTTGTTAAGCGCAAACAGCACAAATGAGAAAGCTGCACCTGTAAAAGTGTGACTGTGGAAATGTGCGCAGGTTTCTCACTGTCCTGGCAGGATGACAGCCGGGCAGGAGCCAGCACCTCCTCCGGGCTTCTCCTGCTTTAACCGGGCTGCGCACCTTTTGTCTATAAGTACTTTTAAATACGGTTTAAGTCTGGTTGTAAGGTCGCATCCAGCCGCCGTGTGCGGCCGGGGTGGGCTGGGGTGTTTGGGGAGGGGGCTGTGACTAGGGGAGTGTCCGCTTCCTCGGCTTACTCAGTTATCACTGAAACGCTTTTGTAAAGAAATATAAAACAAGTTCTGTAACGTTAACACTGGGCTACGTTTGAGAAATGGCTGAGCTTTTACGCTGGCTGACGTGCGGAGGCTGCCTGGCTCAAAGGACCAACGTTCAGCCTTTTGTTTCATTTCCAGCAGCGTCCGCACAGGCTTCACTGTCACTGACACCAACGCCTCCTCTGCCCGCACACACTCACCTACGTGTTTAAACACAAGCATCAAAAACGGAGCACCTGACGCACCAAAAACGTTTTTAAACAATAATTCACGCTTACCTGCCGAGGGAAAAGCGTCCCGGTGAGGAGTTAGGATGCAGCTGGCATTACAGTAATAGTGAGAAAAGAGGAAAGCAGCGGTGTGTAAATGTGTTTGAAGCCGGACTCTTTCTGTCAGCGGAGGGTTTGAAAGTGGCGCCAACAGCAGCGCCCCTGAGCTCCCCGCGCAGCCTCACACTCACAAAAAAATGAAAAGAAATGGAAACGCGGGAGCAGCAATATTTCACCCGCACCAAAACGTGCCTGTCGACCGGCACGACCCGCCCGCGCCTTCACTTTGGAATAATATCGATCCTGTGATTTTTATTTATTTTTTATCTTAAATTAAAATAACCGTCAGAGGCTTGTCGAGGCCGCGGTGCAGGACGGGAGATTCTCAGAGGCGGTTGTGTTTTGAATTTCTAACCGGCCGAAGCGGGAGGGGCGGGGGGAGCAGGGGGGCGCAGGGCGGGGGGAAGTCGGTTTCACCACACTTACTGCGGCAGGCCTGCCATACACTTACAACAGCTCCGACTGATTTATGACTCGACGTATTAGTAAATTAAGACATCTCTAATTATGCTTTTACTAGACAAAATACCTACTTGACGTATATGTAATTACGTGCTGACTAGTAGAAATGACGTCAGGTTTACGTGAATGGAGGCTTCAATTCAAGGTCTCGACCATGACTATCTGAAACACATTTCAAATATCTAAAATTAAATTATGACTAGTAATAAAATGAGTTTGAGATATCTCGCTTTTTGTTCTGACAAGTCATAATTCTAAAGATATGTTGAATGACACTATAATTAAAGATATCTTAAATGTATTTCTAGATAGGTGAGATGTAGTGATAGCTTTTATATTGAGGATATCTTAAATTAACATTCTGATTACTCAGAATGACATCACTGATATCTTGAAGTAGTATTCGGTCTAGTCAAAACGTCACAGATTTATGTAGCATTAGAAAGTGTGTAAGGCATTTTAGCCTTACTTGTTTTTGCTATTCAGTGGTGTCAGGTCAGTCCAGCTCAAATTCTCATGTTTTTAACACGATTTTTCGCGCTCCACAGTGAAGAGCTCTTTCTATATTGTGGCATTTTCTTACAATTTTGTCCAGAAGAGCCAGCACCAATGCAGCCACCTGAAATGGACGGCTCAGTAAAGAACAAGGGGGCTTCCACGCAATCTTTTAATTCAATATCTTTTTTTAATCTATTTTTAGATATCTAAAATGTAATTACGGATAGTCGGATGAAGTTAAAACAGCCATGCTCATCATGATACTGTACATCCTCTGTGATGCTAAACACAAAGGTACAGCCAGGCTATAAGGACTCAAACCAAGGATCAGTAATAATGGTAACAGCAGTAATAATGATAATGGTATTATGAGTAATAGTAGCAATACACATCAATCATTATTAATAATAATAGTAATGGTAGTAATAGCAGTAATAATACAGCTTATACAGACTT
This sequence comes from Apistogramma diplotaenia, assembly GCA_015052665.1. Taxonomy (NCBI): domain Eukaryota; kingdom Metazoa; phylum Chordata; class Actinopteri; order Cichliformes; family Cichlidae; genus Apistogramma; species Apistogramma diplotaenia. Next base: position 1,566 of record VOQJ01045194.1, on the reverse strand, counting down.
TAATAGTGTTCTTTTTTCAGTTGCTGTCTGAGACAATACACTGCTAAATAGATGTGAAACATTATTCAGTTATAAATTTGTTTTATTATGTAAATAGGCCAAAAAAAATTTCCAAAACTGATAGATGGTAGCAGGTTTTTGCTGTTCAACATTTCCCAGAATATATGGGACACGTGTGTGGTAGCTAAAGGTAAAGTGTCTAACAAGCTACACAGAAAATTAACTTGTTATTTTTCAAAGCTATCTGAAATGTTGTAACTCGTCAAATCGCAGAATCACTTGTAGATATATATTCATTATATCCTCTCATTAGATAACATGAACTCATGGTAATGAAAATGAATACATCAGTTATTGTCTGCAACCAACAGGACTTTTTTAATGTCCAGTTTGTGTTTTTCTATCTTTGCCTCTGTACACCATCCAGTGCCTTTTAGATCAAACAGTCAGGTGCAGACTTTCAGCTTTAATTCAAGGGTTTGAACTATTTTCACTCTTTAGGAATTTAAACCATTTTTATACACAGTACCCATTTTCAGAGACTCAAAATTAACCACAAACTAACATAATTTTGAATATGAAGAATTTTAATACTTGTATAAGACTCCTTAAATCTGAGACGTCTTGGCAGCCACCATCAGTTGCTCCTTGTTTGTTGGTCTCTCTGCCTGTTACAGCAGAAAGCACTAGCTGATACTACAGGTATTACATGTGCAGCTGAACTCAGACAGAGAAGCCCACTTTGTGGTTGAAATTACAAAACTTTCATTCCAGTTTAAATCCACAAGGATGGACATTATTATTAAGTCTAAGATTGAATTAAGTTTTATTTATGTAGCTCCAGAACACAACAAACAGTTATCTCAATAGAATAGAATAGAATAGAATAGAATGCTTTTATTGTCATTATACAGCTGTACAATGAAATTGGAGCCACTCCTATTCAGTGCATTTTACAGAATAAAATAATGGTTGATAATGGATGATAATATGAGTATATACATGTGATAGGTGGTGTGTATCTCATTAGTGGATTGATATCAGATATTGCACACTACAGAGTGATAGATATTGTCCGGTGTAGATAATGCTGCAGTTAGTGTGTGTGAGAGTTCAGGGTGGTTATTGCTGTGGGAAAGAAACTGTTCTTGAGTCTGTTTGTTCTGGCTTTGATGCACCTGTAGCTCCTGCCAGAAGGCAGCAGGTCAAAGGTCAAAGCCAGGGTGTGAGCTGTCCTTGGTGCTGTTCTTGGCTCCGCTGAGGCAGCAGGAGGTGTAGATGTCCATCAGGGAGGGGAGAGGGCAGCCAATGATCCTCTGTGCTGTCTTGACGACCCTCTGAAGCCTCTCTGTCTGCCTGAGTGCTGCTGCCGTACCATACTGTGATACAGTACGTCAGCAGGCTCTGATGGATGAGCGGTAGAAGGTCAGCAGCAGGTTTGAGTCCAAGTTGTTCTTCCTGAGGACCCTCAGGAAGTGAAGTCGCTGCTGAGCCTTCTTGATAACAGCTGTGATGTTAACTGACCAAGAAAGATCAGCAGAGATGAGGACACCAAGAAACCTGAAG
>VOQJ01045193.1:0-10545 GCA_015052665.1 Apistogramma diplotaenia | reverse complement strand
GAAATGAGAGTCTCAAACAAGATGCAAACTATCAGTTTGCCTGCACAGTGTTAGGCCTATAAAGGTCAGAAAAAAGCATCCAAAATCAAGATGAAGTTGTAGCAGAATGATGTGAAGAGAAATGCATGACAATCATCTGAACTATATCACATCATCTGCATAACATGATAGCTGTAGTGTTATTGCATGGTTCCCAGTGGAACTGGGTCACTGGTGTCTGACGATGTGCCTGCTGATGGAAGCAGCAGGGGGGACTGTGAAGTGTACAGGGCTATACTCTGTTCAGATTCAGACAGACGCTGCAAAACTGATGAGAGCTTCACAATACAGATGGACAATGAGCCAAAGCAAGCTGCAAAAGCAACCCAAGAGTTTCACAAGGCAAAGAAATGAGGTATTCCTCAAGTCATTAACCTGATCTCAGTCCCACTGAGCAGCTTTACAGTTATTAAATACAGACCTGACTACAGCAATCAAACACCCACTGAAGGTGCTGCAGTGAAGGCCTAGAGAGCAAGAAGGACACGGCATTTAGAGCTGTCCATGTGTTCTTCAGACATTCCAGTCTCTGACTGCAGAGGATTTTAATCCAAGTATTTTTTTAAAAATATTGTTAGTTTGTCCAATTAGTTTTGAGCATTGGATAGAAATGGTTGTTAATCCATGAACAGTTAATGCAACACTTAAACTCCTTGAATTAAAGCTGAAAGTCTGCACTTCACTCACATCTTGATTGTCTGATCTAAAATCCACTGAGATGAGGTACAGAAGCAAAATTGTAACATTTGAACAACAAATTATAGACCTAAACAAGTCTGAACATCATTTCAGAATAACTGTGAAGAAAAGCCACTAATAGCTAACTGTCCATCCATCCATTCTCTTCTCAGGGTCGCCGGTGAGCAGGAGCCAGTCCCAGCTGTCGTAGGGTGAGAGGCAGCCTACACCCACTCACAGCGCTAACACAGAGACAGACAACCATTCACACTTATGGGCATGACTGCAGGAGGACGCCTGAGGAAATCCACACAGACATGGGGGGAACATGGATGCTCCACACAGAAAGGCCCCGATGGTGGATGGAGGTTTCTTTGTGTTTAAAGGGAGTTTTTCCTTCCCACAGTCGCCAAGTGCTTGCTCAGAGGGGGTCATTTAGATTGTTGGATTTTTAGTAATTATCGCATGTTCTTTACCTTACGATATAAAGCAGCTTGAAGTGACTATTTGTTTGATTTGGTGCTAAATAAATTGAATGGAATCCTGTAGTTCCTTTGAGCAGTATATTAAGCACAATACTAATACAATGAGGTGTTTTTTGAGATCCATGATAACTTTTTTATTCATCTAAACTGAATTGATGATGTCATACTCACTGATGGAGCTGTTTCACTGGCTGGTGTTTTGGCCTGTTCAGCAGGAGTCTGTTTAGGGAAAAATAACAATCACTATTGAACTGCTTCAAGATACTTTACTTTTTTTTTTTAATGTGTGGCTGTGCATTGTTCAGGAAAGATTCAAAAATATTTGTAAAACTAGAGTTTTGACCTTTATATTCAGAATGGAGGTCTCTGGCACTTGAATGAAGGCAACTGGACTTGTTTAAGTTTCTCGTAGTTTCACCTCTCGTCTGAAGCTCTTCAGATGAGAGGTGAAACACGCGCCTTTGTTAGGCTCCTGAGGATACCATAACCTGCATAACTCAGAAAATACACTGACATTTACATGAGATAACAGAGACATGAAGCAACTACTATGACCTTGCAATCAGCACATGTAACATCCAGTGTTCATTTTGACAGCAAATTTTGTTTTAGTCTTTTTGACGAAAATGTGATTTAGTCTCAGTCTAGTTTTAGTCAACAAATCATCGGAACAATATTGCCACCCCACATGCTTTACGCGTTATTTTTTTCAACGTCAAAAGCGAAATGTGTCCATAATGATAGGAAGTTTGGCTTTTACGGCTCCCAAACACACACATATACACACAGACGCAGCACTGAGTGCTGAAGCGTCAAAGTCACCTCCATGTTGGATGTGGCAAAATCGGCAAACTTAACATGACAGAGATGCTTCAGTCTGTGCTGCACGGAGCTGTTTAAACATGTTTACAGTGTAAACTGGATCACATGGGCTCACCTTTACAGGTCAGAGCAATTATGTTTTTATCATATTTGGCCATTTCAGTATTTTGAAAACAGAATTTGCAGATGTTGCCAATAAATGGATATGGCTGGGTTTTTTTTACCCTTTGAAACATAAAAATTTACTGTCTGCAATAAAACATGGATCTATTATTTTAGTTTACAGTTTCATTGGTAAATGAAAATGAAGTAGATCAGTGTCTATTGCAGTTTTTTCTTTTATTTTGTAATTTTTTTGCATTAAAGGTTGCCATTAATAATAATTACATTGATAAAAAAAAACTAGTGAATATAATTTTGGGGTTTTTTTTTCATAAAGCTGCAGATGTTATATCAACATGTCAGGATTTGGTCATTGTGGACATTTATCGTCACAGTAACAGTTACAAACATCGGCAGCTGCAAACATAAAAACATTATAAATACAAACGCTGGTTTGATGCTGCACCCTGACATATGTCGAGTATTTAACATTATAATTATCAGAGGAAGTTCCGTTACTGTCGCAGCAGCGAGCCGACCTGCTCACGGCGGCGTCTACGCATATGTGCATCCCAAACGGCTCCTCCAATTACGAGTGAGCGTGGATCCGCCCTGACTTCAACGTTTGGATTAAATTTGTGCAAGTGTGCGTTGATGGGATGCTTTTCCAACTTGTCCCGCCCTTTCACAAAATTCCATTAGTTCTGATTGGATGTCGTCCTCGCCAAGCATTTTTGTCTCGTTCTTGTTTGTCAACGAAAAATGTCAGTGATGTTCGTCTCGTTCTCGTCATTTCCTGTAGTTTGTGGATCGTTATTGTTTCGTTTTCGTCAAGGAAAAAAGGTTCGTCGACGAAGACTTTAACGAAAATATTTCGTCAACGAAATTAACACTGGTAACATCAAACAAAAGTGCGGGTTTGGTTTCAGCAAAGAATGACATACATAAGCGTGAAGGTATTATTTTTAAATGTTGGTAAATGTTAAATGGACTTGTTCTTATATAGCACTTTTCTACTCTTGTTGAGCACTCAAAGCGCTTTAAATGTTGCTGATAAAGCAGAAAGAAGAAGTGCAGAATCCTACCTCTATGAGCTCTGCCTTTTCTGAGCCTGGAGATACAACTGTTGCCTAGAAAACAATAGAATTTAATCACTTAAACTCAGTGACACTAACGGATTATTTTAACAGCAGTGTTTTACAAGATTAGTTACATTTTTGTTCCATAAAGTTTATAAAATCCATTTCATTCATATACAGTTTGATAGCATACATCTGGATACAGAAAGATTGACTTCAAGACTGATGCGTCTCAGACGTGGAGTTCAATGATTTTCTCAATGGTCATGATGATGACACAGCGTCACAATGATGATGCAAACTCTGATAATGATGGTGATGATGATGATGATGAAGATGGTAGTGATGAAGATGATGATGATGATCAGGCAATCACAAAAAGGCAGCACTTTTATGAAGTTATTCACTCACAGCAGGTTTTTCCTCCTTTGGGCTGTCTGTGCTTTTGTCTGCATCTTCCTCACCAGCAGGAGCAGATCCATAGTCATCCACCTCACCGGCAGAGGGAGGTGGGGATTCCTCCACCTCTGCTCCTGCAGTTGAAGTTACAGTTTCCACTCCAGAACGAGGATGCGGGCCTTCATCTTGCTCTTGTTTGACTTGTTCTGCAGCAGGCTCTGCTGGGCCAGCCTCTGAGGTTCCCAGAGCTTCATTTGACTCACTGTTATCGTTCTTTTGCAAAGAAAGATGGCATTCAATTCTAAGATGGTTTAAATGTGCCTCTCAGTGACATTCATTACAGCCTCGGAGTTCATAATAAGAGCTCCCAGCAGTTAAACTGACACTAATGATTACAAGTTCAGCTTTAAATCAGCCTGTTTCCTGCCTGCTGTAATTCATAAATATATGTCCCATGCTGTTTTCACTGGCAGACATAAATACATTGACAAGACTAATGTAAAGATTTACATGTAAAAACGTATTCATAAGTAGATAGACAGATATGTATGTAGGTAAGTACATATAAACCGATCAGGCATAACATTATGAAGTGACTGGTGAAGTGGACTATATTGATTATCCTATCATGGCACCCTTAAGTGAGTGGGATATACTGGAGGTGAGCATTTTTTTCCCTCAAAGTTGATGTGTTAGAAGCAGGAAAAATAAGCAAACAGAAGGATTTGAGTGAGTTTGAGAAGGTCCAGACTGACTGGGTCAGGACACGTTCAGAGCTGAAGCTCTTGTGAGCTGTTCCTGGTCTGCAGTGGTCACTGATGCACGTGTAGAGTGAAGGCTGGAGACAGTTTGCTGTGTTTGGGGCTGCATAGTCGCAAACCAGTCACGGTGCTCATGCTGACCACTGCTATCCACCAAAAGCGTCAACAATGGCCCATCAGCACTGGAGCACAGAGCAATGGAAGAAGGTGAATCGCGTTTTCTTTTCCATCACGTGGATGAACAGGTGGGTGGGTGTTGCTTACCTGGGGAAAACCTGGCACCAGGATGCAGTATAGTGTGGTGCTTTGGGCAATGTTCTGCTTAGATGATCTACATAGATGCTACTCTGACACGTACCACCTACCTAAGCATTGCTGAAGACTTTGATAGAAATGGCATTCCCTGTGACGGCTGTGGCAGCAGGACAATGCACTCTGCCACAAAGCAGAAATAGTTCAGGAATTGTTTGAGGAGCACAACAGCAAGTTTGAGGTGTTGACTTTGCCTCCAAATTCTCCAGATCTCGAGCCAATTCAGCATCTGTGCTGAACAAGCAAGTCTGCTCCACGGAGGCCCCACCTCACAACTGGAAGGATCTGTTGCAAAAATCTTGGTGCCAATCAAATGCAATGATTAATTCATCAGCAGCAGGTGTAAGCACCTATATAAATTCTGACGTTTTGGGAGACTGATGGTCTGCAGAATCCAGGTGTGTATTAACACAATCTTCCCAGATGTGGACACCGTGGCGAATTCACACCTAGGTGGGGGTCGGCTGTGGTTCCCTAGCTCCTTCAGTCTGCATGTTAAAATTTCCTTGGGAAAGGTACGGAGCCCCGAGTTGCCCTGATCCATCCATCAGAGTGTGAGCGTGTGAGTGAATGTCAGACAGTCAATATGGAAAAAAGTATGAATTGTATGAATGTGTGTGTGATTACAAAAGGTGCGACTTGACAAACCAGATGTGCAGCAGCTCAGTGCAACTCTCAGAAACTGCAAAAGACTCCGGGTTTGAGGGTCAAGACTGTGGGCTACATGGTATATGTGTTGCCACACTTGCCTCTGAAACTGTGGCAACACAGGGACTCGGCCCTGCAGATGAGGCTGGCAGGCCTTTTTAGGAACACTTGCTTAATGCAGATATGCCAGGGAAAGGCAGCAGCTGCTGGGCCACGGTGGAATAGACCTCAAGATCCACTTGTTCAATATGATGTTCCAAATGTGAGAGGCAAAGCATGTACCAAAGACCTGAAAAACGTGCTGACTGCCACTATCTTCAAGAATGGGGACCAAAACATCTGCGGCAGCTGCAGAGGGATATCCCTGCTCTACGCTGAAGAGGCCTTCCCAAGGTCACAGAGACCATCCTGCCTGAATCCCAGTGGGGGTTCTATGCCTCACGAGGAACAATCAACATTATTTTCTGTAGACGACAACAACCTCAGGAGAAGGCACAAGAGCAACAAACCTCCTCTTCCTCATTTTCTATGACTTAGAAAAGGCCAAGAGAAGCTATGTGGGCCATGTGACACTTGGGTCTCCCAGATCCCTCTCATGCTGTCATACCACACAACAACATGACAGCACGATTCATCCACCAGAGCAATCTCTCAGATCATTTCCCCATCACCTGTGGACTGAAGCAGGGTTGCGTTCTCGTGCCAACTCTGTTATCGCTGCCTTGCTGTGTGAAGTTCCACAGAACAAGCCAGGGGTGAAGATCACATACTGTTTCAACAGCGGACTGTTTCACCTGTCTCGCTTCTGCTCCAAGCGTCTTATTACCACCAGCGATGTGATAAAGATGCGACATACAGATGACAGTGCTGCCCCGGCTCGCTCCGCCCTGACCTGCAGCAGTCAGTTCACAGATTTCGCTCCTGTTTCCGTCAGACCGTCAACAATTCAACCAAAGACTTATCAACATCAGTCCAAGTGCAGACCTCTGTGGTGGCACCTTACATGAATGAATGCTGTATCAGTGCTGTAAAGAAGTGCCCAAATGTCTCCACAGTGATGTGAGAGACTGATAAAGTCACACAGAAAACCATTACTGCACCTTATTGCTGCTAACGGCGGTTCTACAAGGTTCTGAATATTGGGTAGACTCAGTTTTTACAGGACTGTTAGAGAACCTCATGAAAACCTTCTTTTTTGTATGACTGTAGGTGAGTAGTCATACAAAACTACAGGTAGATGTGTAGGTGGGCTGTAGAAGGACAAAAATAAATCATAAATGTTGACAAAAAAACTCACCATTTTGTCAAAATCTGCAAAAAATGATGGCGCAGTAGCATCCTTCAGAGTGCATGTTTGAAAAAAGAGAAGAAAAGTCACAACTGACAGGATCAAGAATTTCATCATTTTTTAGCAAATAAAGGAAATATGTAAGAGATGGGAAAGTAAGACATACCAGATGCAATCAAAGTTCTGCAACTATACATAAATAAAGCAAAAACATCGCCAATAAACATGGCTGGATTGGCTCCATTGTGGTTGTGGTCTGTTTGACGAGCACTTTGTTTTCGCTCTGTTAATTCTGGTGATGGATTGTGTTGTTTTCGTATGCACGGCTCCTGGTTTTGGTTCCTGGCTTATTTTTTGGTTGTGGATCAACAGAATACCAAGGAACCATGACAGCATCACCTGCTGAAGCGTTCAGTCTAATAGCACTTCTATGATCTCAATATGGAAATCAAATTTTATAGTTTTCAGATTAAAACAACTACAGTCTCCAAATCAGAAGGTGGTGCATCAGATCAGGAGCAGGTGCTTGCTCAATTCACAGATCTCGTACGTGGAGAAGATGTCCGGCTGTCAAAGCGCCACAGCGTCCTCTGCCATCTCTTTGAAAATCCAAATGTAGCAGGACTGCTGTGAGCAAAGGGTTTCTATACTCTGAGTAAACTGGCAGAACTTTGATCAGATCTTGTTGTGACAGAAGAAACACTGGGAGAGGAACATTACTTGGGCAGTAAAGGCTTCTTGGGCTTTGGGGGAAAAAGCATGCTGTTAGTTTCACTGTCTAGTTTAAAACTCTGGCAGTGATCTCCGAACTCTGCATTGACCTCTTTCCTGCTTCTCATCTTTCTTATGTTGCTCTTCTCAAGTCTGTAGAGTTGTTTGTAGAAATGAGAAAAAGCAGTCAAAATGACTTTGAACTGGGTGAATAACTGGCAACTTCCTGTTGACTTGGTAAGGCTAAATGATCAGCTCCCAAAACCCAAACATTAATCACAAATTCATTCATTTTTGTGTTTTTGCTCCAAATACTAGTTTACAAAAAATTACCTGTGAAAATCCATTAAATGCATTGGTCACCTAAATCAAATTGCAGAGACATGCGTTAGTATTAGAAGCCTTCAAGTAAGACAAGTCTAATAAAAAGATGGATTTGATTTGAAATGAGTGTAAATATGGAATAAATAAGCAGAGGACACTAAGAGATGGAGGCAAGCAAAAGGACAGGTAGAAAGAGCTCAGGCTGGGGTCCGGGTTTTAGGACTTTCACTGTTTCTCAGTCTGTGGGAGGGTAGACGACAGGAAAGGTTTGTTTGAAATCTGTTTCTATTCTTTTCTAATCTAGCAAACTAAAGAAGGGAGGAAGTCAAGTACCTCTTCCTTTTCTGTATCTACTTCTTGGTACAATTTTCCATATCTCCGGTTTGCAGCCTCATCTTCGGACATGTCTGAATTTTCTGGTTCTTTGTGAATTCTGGGATTGTTTACTTCTTTTTTTCCTCCTGCTGCTGTTCCACAGATGAGTGCAGAGTTTCTGCTGCCACTACTTTCCTGCCAAGAGGTGGTGCTGGAGGCAAGAACCCCAGTCCCTGAAGAAGTGGCTGGGAAACTGTTGGCAAAAGGTTCTGCATCCCACCCACTTTTTCCATCCCCAGTGAGCAAAGCCCCAACTTCTCCTGAGATCTCGGTGAATGGATCTAATTCAAAACCACCCCCGTTGTCCCCGGACTGTGTTTCTACAAGAGGATAAGAATCAGACGCACCTCCTCCCTGTGTTTCAGCAAAAGGATCGGAATCAAACGCACCTTCTGCCTTTGTCTCAGCAAAAGGATCGGAATCAAACGCACCTCCTCCCTGTGTTTCAGCAAAAGGATCGGAATCAAACGCACCTCCTCCCTGTGTCTCAGCAAAAGGATCGGAATCAAACGCACCTTCTCCCTGTGTCTCAGCAAGTGGATCGGAATCAAACGCACCTCCTCCCTGTGTCTCAGCAAAAGGATCAGAATCAAACGCACCTCCTCCCTGTGTTTCAGCAAGTGGATCGGAATCAAACGCACCTCCTCCCTGTGTTTCAGCAAAAGGATCAGAATCAAACGCACCTCCTCCCGGTGTTTCAGCAAAAGGATCGGAATCAAACGCACCTCCTCCCTGTGTTTCAGCAAAAGGATCCGAATCAAACGCACCTCCTCCCTGTGTTTCAGCAAAAGGATCAGAATCAAACGCACCTCCTCCCTGTGTTTCAGAGAAATAAACTCTTTTGTTTGTTTCTCCTTCAGTTTCAGAGTGATCTCTTGGTCTTTCTGGTGTTTCTTCAGATAAATCATTTTGGTTTCTTTCAGCTGAAGCACTTGAACAATCTGAAACTTGTCCTCCTGTTTGAGGACATTCTCCTGGGACACCATTAGCTCTACCTGCCTGAACCGTTTGGGTGTTCTCCAGGGTGGGATCATCATATGAAAGTTCATCATCAGCACTTGCCCAGCCTCCCCCCTGACCACCATCACCCCACTCCTCAGCAGTTTCATATTCAGACCCAGACCCATCAGGAGACCTGGACCACTTGTCTGCTCTGTCCTCTGTCATTTCTTCAATCTGTTCACCATACTCATTGGTGAATATAAGTCCTGGAGTGGACTTCCTACGATCTTCCTTCCCCAATACATCTGTCCCTGAATCTGCCTGCCCTGTATTATCTTCCTCGTCACCAAATAGGGAGGAATGAAGGTTGCGGTTAGTTTGAGACTCCCAACTGCTAACCTCATCTTCAGCTGTTGTTGCTTCGTTGTCCTGGGTGGGTGTTGTTGTTTCTCCACCAGGTTGCATGTCTTCTCCCTTGGGCCAGCCCTGAGTCCCTCCCTGCGCCCCTTCCTGTGCCCCTTCTTGCCCTACAGCAGGACCTCCGGAAGCAGCAAGGTCCTCGGCTCCCGAAGCAGCATCTCCATTGGCTGATGCTGAACCAAAGTCAGCAGACCAGTCAGCGACAAAGCCAGCATCTGCAGCCTGCTTGGAAAGGCAGGGAATGATGGGTTAAAATTTTATCCCTCCCCAAGCTAACTTCAAACCAAGGTTGTGCAACACAGCATGTCATCAGATATGTAAATGTTTCCATGGACAGAAATGAGAATTCAGAGATGTCTGCACAAAGACCATGGCTGATCAGTCTCAGTTTTCTGACTGACAATTCTGCACTTCTCACACACTAGAGTACGAACTTTCTCACTCCATGAGAAAAAAGTATAGAGGTGGACTTTTGGGGGGCATTTCCCTTCATTGACTAGTCTACAGAATCAACAGAGGTGCTTGAGGAAGCTGCATTGGCTCTATCTAAATGAATGCTGGGACAGCCGTAACTTTAATTTCAATGGCACATGCAGTGTTGTGCAAAAGTCCTGAGTCACACTGGATTTAAATTATATTTTGCTTGTAACTTTAAAGTGGTCTTGAGCAGTACCGCTCCAGTGCTCTGAATGTCTTTCAAATTCTTCATTGGACATTGGTTGCTTTTTTACTCATTTTCAGTCCAGTCCTTGTACCTGACCATTTTCAGGTGGATGATTTTTTTTGCTCATTAAGCCACTTAACTCTGACCTATAAATCATTCAATCATAGAAGAAGACTCAGAATTGGTCAGGTGCAGTGTGTGTCGGGCGGTGGCCAAAGGCAGAGGCCTTGGCGGACTGATCCCCGGCTATCGAGACTGGCAGTTGGGACATGGAACCTAACCGTTCTGGTGGGGAAGGAGCCTGAGCTAGTGCGTGAGGCTGAGAGGTACCGGCTAGATATAGTCAGGCTCACCTCAACGCATGGCCGCATGCTGGGTGGGGTGCTTGAAGGTGCTCCATCCGGTGACTCTGTCGTTCTGCTGGGAGACTTCAACGCTCACGTGGGCAATGACAGTGAAACCTGGAGGGGCGTGATTGGGAGGAACAGTGTGCCCG
>VOQJ01045191.1:0-10172 GCA_015052665.1 Apistogramma diplotaenia | reverse complement strand
GTGAACGAGAACCAAATGTTGGGCAGCTCGTTTCTCACAGCTCCCCCGAACCAGAGAGACAAGATCAGGAAGAAAGCCAGCATGTGGACTCAGGATCAATGGGAAATGCAAAACTGAAGGAGGAGAAGAAGAAGAAGAAGGAGGAGAAGAAGAAGAAGAAGAAGGAGGAGAAGAAGAAGGAGGAGGAGGAGAAGAAGAAGGAGGAGGAGAAGAAGAAGGAGGAGGAGAAGAAGAAGAAGAAGGGGGAGACAAAGAAGAAGAATAAGGAAGAGACGAAGAAGGAGGAGGAGGAGAAGAAGAAGGAGGAGAAGAAGAAGAAGAAGGGGGAGACAAAGAAGAAGAATAAGGAAGAGACGAAGAAGGAGGAGGAGGAGAAGAAGAAGGAGGAGGAGAAGAAGAAGGAGGAGGAGAAGAAGAAGAAGGAGGAGAAGAAGAAGAAGGAGGAGGAGGAGACAAAGAAGGAGGAGAAGAAGAAGAAGAAGGAGAAAAAGAAGAAGAAGAAGGAGGAGATGAAGAAGAAGAAGAAGGAGGAGATGAAGAAGAAGAGGAAGGAAGAGATGAAGAAGAAGAAGAAGGAAGAGATGAAGAAGAAGAAGAAGGAGGAGAAGAAGAAGAAGAAGGAGGAGGAGGAGGAGAAGAAGAAGGAGGAGGAGGAGAAGAAGAAGAAGGAGGAGGAGAAGAAGAAGGAGGAGGAGGAGAAGAAGAAGAAGGAGGAGGAGGAGAAGAAGAGCAGACATCGCAGAAAGACAAGACACAGTCAGTGTGCAGACATTCCTCCTGTGTCAGAGCATCAGAGTCAGACTAGCATATGTACAAAGTTTGAAGAATGTTACAACTGCGGGAAAGTTTTTCGGTATAAATCCCAAGTTCTCAGACATCTGAAAATTCACACAGAGAAGCCATATCATTGTAACACCTGTGGTAAAAATTTCAAGCAGTATTCATCATTGAGATCTCATACAAAGATTCACACAGAGGAGAAGCCGTATGACTGTGTCGTCTGCAGGAAAATGTTCAGGCGGAAATCATCATTGAAAGCTCACGTAAGAATTCACACCGGTGAGAAGCCGTATCTTTGTACAACCTGTGGGAAAGGATTCACTCGGCTAACGCAGTTAAAGACACACATGAAAATTCATGCTGATTAAGAGTTTTACGCCCAGAAAACGTGGGACAGCCGTGAGTCGTGGCATTGTGCAGGTGATACACTGAGCAGAGGTCAAATCACTGCAACACCTGAGTGAAAAGATGACTTTTATCTATAAATATTTTCTGTAACTCTGCATTCAGTTTATTACCTTATTCTTATAATTGTGTTCGGGAAACTCTGATCTTATATTTCATGGTTAAAGTTCAGTCTGCTGCCGATCTGTTTATTAATAAGTTGTGTAGATTCTCAGTCATCCAGGTCAGAGCTTGAAAGAGGTGAAGTTCAATCTCTAAGTCTTTCTTTTTTCAGATGTTTTATGCAAATGTAGAAACTAATGTTTTGACTCAGCCTGTGTTACACTTCCTGTTTGCCTTTCCTCACTACAGGCCTTTAAAGTAGTGAGACACACAACATGCTCATGCAGTGTGGCTGCAGCTTCACAGATGGCGTTTCTCAGTTCTGTCACTGCCTTTATAACACTTTTCATATTCTGTATATTTTCAATGCCTAAAGTAGAATTATTTTGCTGTTGTAGGTTTTCACTGATGATTTTTATTGAATCGATTGTGATAACTCAGCGAAATGATTACAGGTTTGATTGTTTTCATGTAAAATAAAGAGTTGGTGATTTTGTTTCACTCGCCTGTCAGTGGATTAATGAACGTTTTTGGCTTTAACTTTTGAAACAGACCAAAGTAATTTGACTCCCTTTCTAATAATTATCTGAGGTTTATACTAAACATCAGTGATTGTATGCAAAGTGATGCCATTTAATGTCATTTTTCAGATGAAACGTTTCATCACACTCCGTCGTTTGTACATTTATTCCTAAAAACTAAATAAACGAAATAATACATGCCGTGTTACGTCTGGTGCTGAAGCCCCAAGGCCTGTGTCGAGTAGAGGAGGCGTGACCACCTGTGACTGTCTTTTTTCAGAATATCGTGTGACTGAAGCCAAATAAGGCCTTGTTTTCTGAAACCATGTGCCTGCCTCATTATGCGATTTGAGATGCTAAAAAATACAAAAATAGAGGAAGTGCTCTGGGTGACCTGAGGCGAGTCTGATCCACTGTTATCAGAAGCACCTGGATCCTCACCTGCACACAGTAGAACTTCAGTTTCTGCTGTGGAGTTTATACCAAACTCCACAGCATCCCGACACTGCCAAAAACATGTATTTGTGAATAAAAATCAATAAAGCATCACCACCACCTCCCAACACTTCCTGTAACTGTTTATCCACAAACACACACTGTCCTCATACAGTAATTTTTGATATAACTGATCTATTGATGCTTAGATATAATCTGGCTGTGCAATACATCAAATGGAGATTTTTGACATAACTGCATAATTGCGCTAAAAGACCCACCAGCCAGCGTGTAACACAACAGTATGAATGCTGTACATCTGATGTCCAGCAGATGTCAGCACTCCTACTTAATGGGACTTTGTGTGATCTTTTGGTGAATGAGCTGGTCAGAAAGATTCACGGGGCCTGTATGTTGTGGATGAAAGATGACAACCCTTCTCAACCCATTTTGATCTCAGGACTTCCAGGTCATAAAGTTCCTGTATATGCCGGCCACTTGGTTGTGGTATTCAACGTATGTCCTGCCTGCTAGCATCTTGCACCCTGCTGTTATGTGCTGGATTGTCTCAGGAGCATCTTTGCTCAGCCTGCACCTGGGGTCTTGCCTGGTGTGGTAGACCCCAATCTTGTGCTCAGAGCTTGTTAGTTGATTAGTGCCTCTGTGCTGTCTGTTAGTCCAGCTTTGTCCAGCCATTGATAGGATTTTTCTGTATCAGCCACTTCTTCTATCTGGCGGTGGCACATGCCGTGCAGGGGCCTGTCTTTCCATGATGGTTCCTGTTCTTTCTCCGATTTCTGATGCCTGAAGTACTCGCTAAGCACATGATCCTTTGTGGCAATCTTCCTGATGTATTTGTGGATCTTTGGTGTTTTGGTTCTGAAACTCACCACCTTCTGCTTAGCGTACAGTCTCAGGGTCATTTTCTAGGAATTTTCACAATCAGAATAATGATCCACATGCACTGGTATACAGTGATCCCTCACCTATTACGCGGGTTCCAGAGACCCCCATGGGAGCTGAAAATCCACAAAGTAGCAGTGTGATATCCATTTTATTATTTTTATATATCTTAGGGTTTACAGGCTGCTTTTCATTATTTAATGATACTCACATAGAGGACTTCAATACTGTATCAATAAAAGGTTTAAGTAAGTGTACTTAAGATGTTTGATATCTGTACCTATTTATTCTTTCTTTATGAAAAATGAATGTCTGTGTAATTCTCAGTCATCCAGGTCACAGTAGTCTCTGAAGTCTCTTCTCATCTGAAACGCTGCTTCAGGTGTCAAACTAAAGGAAGGTCTCCCGGAGGTGGTGACCCACTGTTGTTCCTGTGCATAATCACATGTGCCAAGCTCTGAAAGGAGGCGCGGGTCATTACAACCAGTGGTTTCAGATTAAATCAATTTTAAACTTTGCCCCATTGTATCAAGCGGCCCATTGAGGTCACCAGAACAAAGGTGTGAATGGCGGTTAAGGTGTCTGGTACTGAACCTCAAGTTGCTCTCTGACACAAGAGTTGGCATGTGAATGTTAGAAAGCACTAAGCTTAGTTTCATATGGAAGTGCTTGTGTGAATGGGTAAATGCAAAATCTGTTATATAAGCGCTTTGAGTGCTCAAGGTAGAAAAGTGCTATATAAGAACTAGTCCATTTACTTTGTTCAGTGATGGTTGTTCATAGTGAACATAGATGCTCCTTTTATGTCCTCTTTCAAACCATCTGTCTTCCAGGTCCAAAATGTGAACCCTGCCATCCCCAAAAGACTGCCCTTTCTCCTTCAGATGCAGTACAGCTGTTGTTCTGTCGAGGTGGATCTTCTATGTTGTGCTATTCGTTTGTGAAGAGGTTGTTTGGTTCCTTCGGTGTAAAGGTCCGAGCACTCTTCAGTGCACTGGACAGCGTGTGTACTAGGTATCTTTATCTTGTGTTTGGGAGTTTTGTCCTGGGGTGGACCAGTTTTTTTATGAATAAAGTTTTAGAGGAGAAAAAAAAAGTCACGTGACCGCAGGACAACAAACCACAGCAGAGCAGAGGAGGAAGGGGGAGGAGCAAAGTGTGTCCGCGGCGGTGCATGCGCAAACATGGCCGCTGTGTGAAGAAGCTGGAGCTTCGGTCCAATTTAGAGGAGCAACACGAACGAAAGTATTGATCCGATCACGTTAGTGTCGATCCGACGCTAATACCAACGTCGGTGTCGCTTCTTTCGCTGTTTGGATCGATCCGCGCAGCGGAAGCAGCGATGTGTTCAGTTCAGCATCTGAGAGAGTTCATCAGGGAGAGACTAACT
This sequence comes from Apistogramma diplotaenia, assembly GCA_015052665.1. Taxonomy (NCBI): domain Eukaryota; kingdom Metazoa; phylum Chordata; class Actinopteri; order Cichliformes; family Cichlidae; genus Apistogramma; species Apistogramma diplotaenia. The sequence continues at coordinate 5,636 of VOQJ01045191.1, read as the reverse complement.
GCTGCTTGTGAGGAAATCTTCTCAGAGGTTCAAAAAACCATCGTCCATTATGAGGACGAGATCAGCCGTCAGCGCAGACTGCTGGATATCAGCCGGAAACCCGACACACACTCACACATCACAGGTAGGAAACGAGATGCTGTTGAAAATTATTTGCGCATCTACGTCAGTATGTACGGTTCGGTGTGCTGACGCAGTCTATGCTGCCTTTAGGTCCACGTCATAAACTCAGCAAGATACAGTTTGTTTAAAAGGCTTTTGTGGTTACTTTTCCTTTTGTTGTGATAAACACATCTGTGATCACTTTGTTTTTCTGTTGATATAACTTTTTATATATAATTCGCCACTAAAATCAATCATAATTCTAAAACTTCTTTATCACAACAGATCAAAATCAGCACTGTTGTCTCACAGCAAGAAGGTCAGGGTTTGAATCCACCACCTGGGCGGGGTTCTCTCCAGGTACCTCCCACAGCTCAAAGAAATGCTGTTAGTGGGTTTAGGTTAATTTTAGGGCTGAAACGATTCCTTGAGTAACTTGAATAATTAGATTATGAAAAATCCTCAACCCAAATTTGTTGTTTCCATACTTCGTTTAAACTCTGCCATGCTCCAGTTTCACCAGGTAAGCTCTGTGCTTTACTCGCATTAACAGGATTGAAGTTATCAGTTGCTCTGGATTTCCTTCATTTGAATAAATGACCCTTTCATGCCGAGTGGCTCATTGCTTACATGTTTTTCCACGCATCCACTGCTCTCTACCCTCGTTCAGTATGAAGGGGCTCTGCCAAAACATGTTTTTGTTTTAATCCATGATTACGACTAAAAATAGACCTGCAATAAAAACCTATTTAGGAGGGGGCGTGTGAATACAGAGGATTACAACATTAAGCTCTTGCAGCCCCCAGTTTTTCAACAACAACACAGTTGCTTTACATGCCGTCTGTGTGCACACCAAAGAGGCTGAGCCGTTATAAAGACGGTGAGCTCAGGTGGAGCGACAGGAAGCATTTTTCTTTTCTAAAATAGTTTCGAGTTTCTGTGTTTTTCTGTTATGAAATTAGTACATTTGTTTTTGTGTTTCTTTATTCTTCAAGATGTCCCACAACAAATTGACTGCGAGGAAGAGGAGGGTCTCACAGACCAGCAGATCTGTAACCAAGAGTGGAACCCCAGTCTGGACCTGGAGGACCCAGAGCCTCCACAGATTAAAGAGGAAGAGGAGGGCCCAGAGCATCCACAGGTTAAAGAGGAAGAGGAGGAACTTTGCAGCAGTCGGGAGGGAGAGCAGCTTGGACTGAAGCAGGAGGCTGATGCCTTCATGGTGACTCTTACATATGAGGAAAGTGACAACAGTGAACCAGAACCAAACAGTGAGCAGCTCCTTTCTCACAGCTCTCCTGAAGCAGAGGTAAAGAAGAGGAGACATCACAGAAAGAGACGTCACAGTCATAGAGTATCCAACATTCCTGTGTCACACAGTCAGAGACAAACTGACACAAGGAGGAAGTCTCTACAATGTGACACATGTGGAAAGCCTTTCATCTATAAATCCCACCTGACTACACATCTGAGAGTTCACACGGGGGAGAAGCCACATTGTTGCATCACCTGTGGGAAAAGATTTGGTCAGAAATCGGACTTGGAGCGCCATGCAAGGATTCACACCGGCGAGAAGCCGTATGCTTGTAGTGCCTGTGGGAAAAGATTTCTCGAAAAATCTGGTTTGGACCGTCATGTAAGAATTCACACTGGTGAGAAGCCGTATCTTTGTAAAAGCTGTGGGAAAAGATTCACTTGGCTAATACAGTTGAAGACACACATGAGGATCCATACTGGGTGAAAGTTCCATGTTTAGGAAATGTGGGACGGCAGTGAGTCGTAGCAGTGCGTTGGAAGTCAAATCACTGCAACATCTGGCTGAAAATATGACAGTAAAGAACTCTCGACATTGTTTATTCAGTTTATGACCTTGTTCTGATAATTGTATCAGCGGAACTGTTTAAATAAAGATTTCCTTCAAACTTCTTTGGAGTATTTTTTTATGACGTGTGATTTCTAACATATGAAAGCAGCAAGTGTTTTGACTTATTTCACACTTTGTTTCTGATGTTTTATATAAATGTAGAAGTTGATGTTTTGACTCTGGATGAAAATGCCTCAGTCTGTGTTATAGTTCCTGTTTACCTTTCCTCACTGCAGGGCTTTAATTAATGAGACACACACAAGATGTTCATGTGGTGAAAATGTAACAGGAAATTACTTTTGGTTATCAAATCAGCCATTATTAATTTTAATTCAATTAATACCTGTAATAAATGTACAATTAGGTATTAAATTATGTACCTCTACTACCTTTTCCATGACCTTCACAGCCCTTAATGATTAATTTCATTAATATAACCTTAGAATCTCTTCTGCATATGAGCTGAGGGTTTAAGAGCCCAGACATTTTTGTGGAAATATTAGTGCATTTAATTTAAAAAAAAAGTCTAGAGCCAGAGTTGTCTTTAGAAAATGTGTTCTTGCAAGAAGGACTTCAGTCAGTGCAGAGCAGGCAGCAGTGCAATGAGGAATTCAGTCAAAGGACACAGACTTGACTTGTACAAAACCTTAGAGTTTCACACTACATTGTTCAGCTCTTCGGTCATCCAATACAGGTCACACACAGTTCAGCATGCTTTATGGTGGAGGTCAGTGTCGGGATGTTCTGCTCGACTCTTTGTAGGATGAAATTGTTTGGGTCTTTTCTAATGAGCTCATTCCAGTTGATAATTCTGTCACGTTTGCTGCACGTTTCCTCATTTCAAGCATGACAAAATCAGAAGCTCATATTTCCACGAGGAAACGTGAGAGTGTAACGTGTTTTCATGTAGAGCCAATCCAAATAAAACTTCAACACATTTCAATCATTTCTTCTAGTTTTTACTTCATTTCTTTTTTAACACTTTAATTGCAGCACATCAGACATGAGTCATTTACAGCAGGTGAGGAAACTGTTCAAACTCCGCCCACTCTGACTGAATGAGTGGCTGCTGAACAGAAACAGATGAAACTGTTTAAAGGACATTAAACTTCCAGAAACATCCAGCAGAGAAACCAAAACAGAACCATTAGATTGGTGGAGACGCTCTGCCTGCCAGACACAGCTCAGGGCAAATAAACCTGCCTCATTCACAACATACAGAGGCCTGTATTATTTAGTTTTTAGATTTAAATGTATAAATAATCGAGTTTGATCAAGCTTTTCATTTGAAAAATGACATTAAATTACATCACTCTAGATACAATCTCTGATTTTCAGTATAAGCATCAGATCATAGTTAAAGATGGTCATTATAATCTCAAACAGCTCAAAGATTCAAGTTTTTGCTCCATTTTCAAAGTTCAAACCTCAAAGACATTAAGTTTACAGTCACATATGATCAAGAAAATCAACAATCTTCACATTTCAGAAACGGAAAGCAGCTTTAAATATGACGAAAATAATGATAAAACAATCAATTCTCTAATCATTGACTAACTGATGAATCACTGCAGCTCCAATGGATTCTTTGCATTTGACAACCCACTGCAGCAACTACAGAATAAAACCACTAACCAGACTGATTCAAGATGTAAAACATGCTGAATATGAGATGACAGATAAAAATGAAATGTGTTTTCCCCAGAAGGGGGCTGCTACTCCCTTAGCGATAGAGTACATAGTGCAGCCATTTGAGAGAAGCTCAGAGTGGAGCCACTGCTCCTCCACATCAAATGAAGCCTGTTGAAGCGGTTGAGGATGAGGCTAGGATGAGGTGTTCTAGGCATGTCCTATGTAGGAGGCTCTGGGGCAGACCCAGCACATACTTGGCAGATTATATCTCTTGGCTGGCCTGGGAACAGCTCAGTGTTCCCCCGGGAAAGTTGAAGGAAGTGGCTGGGGAGACGAAGGTCTGGGTTCTCAACCAGGCCCGCATAAGCAGAAAGCTGATGAATGTTAAGTACAGTTTGAATCAGTGCAATATTATTTTCAGACATCAATGGACCACTGAACTTCTCAAACTACACAAGTGCAGGGTTCTAGCCAGAAAACAATTTCCAGCCCGCTAATGCTAATTTGTTTTGCTAATCCCACACCTGCTTGCTTATTGAGCGATGGTGAACAGTCATGCCTGAATTAGAAACTTCTACTGGGAATCACCTCCAAAACCTAAGTTGTAATCACAGTCCTTTGCGGGCTGCATCTACCATCTTTCTGCCTATAAAGCCCCAAAGTTATACTTATACAGTACGTTACCCATTCAGCATGTCCCAAAGGGCCATTTTCTTCCACTAATGGGTTTGCATAAGTTATGTAAAAAGTGCATACACAAAAAAAATTATAATCCAGGTGTTTTATCGATCCGATCAGCTGCTTCGTCTTCCTCCCCTTCATGTTCATGGTGGTTGACATGTCACTTTCTGTACCCCCACAAAATCAAGCGTCAACTGGACCGTTGAGATATCAGCAGAGAAAAAAAGTCAGAGTCTGGTATCGGCGACAGGGCAGAGTGCATGTCCACATGGCAAAACTTTAAATTCTCAGCAGCACAAGACGACCTCAGAACGGCGCAGCGATCAACCGCTGGCTAGAATCCTGGAAACACATAAAATGACGTGGGATCTACATGAACTTATTTTCTCTGTCTACGTAACTTTAATCAACTCTGCAGTGGCTTCATCTGCAAGCCAAAGTCCAGCGTAGAGCGGCTGAGTGAATGTGGTCTGGACTCTGTGGAGCAGAGTCATGGTTTCAGAGACGCTGTAGAAAGACAGAATACCTGCTCTGTGATCCAGGTACACTCCTACTCTGGAGGACCGAGGACCTGAGAGGAGAGTTCTACTCTTGTTGCACCGAAATATATAATTGTTTGCATCACAATACAAAGCCCAAGATTTCTCACTGTTTCCAAATAAACATTCATCTGACCACCCTGGTCTGCTCGTATTCTTGTATGCAACTGCAACGTCAACTCCTCCTCCTCTCCACTCCACCTCCCAGTAACAACGTCCAGTCAGACTCTCTCTACTCAGGACCTGTCTGTAAAATATGAATCTGTCTGGATGATCAGAATATGACAGCGACCTTTTCACTCCTGTTGCTTTTCTGTTCCTTTGAGACAATACCAGCTTTCTGTTTGCTGTGTTTGGATCCAGTGTGATTTCACATGAATATGTTAAGAATCCATCTCTGGTCTTTGGCTCTGGTGGTGACAGTAAAACATCCTCTTCAGTGGCTGTCAGTGAGATGTTTGTCCATTCCTCTGTCAGAAGGTCCTGTAGTTTCTCTCTGGTCTCTGACACAGCTGCTGTCACATCCTCAAAGTAGCTCAGAGGACGAATGTTGATGCTGGATGAGTGTGTAGACTCACTGAGTGCTGACAGTGAGGGGTAGTTGTGTAGAAACTGGTTGTGATCCTCTGTGTGTGAGAGCTGCTCCAGCTCGGCGTCTTTCCTCTTCAGCTCAGCGATCTCCTGCTCCAGCTTCTCCTGAAGCTCTTTGACTCGACTCACTTCAGCTTCCTGCTGGGATCTGACCTGCTGCTTCACATCAGAGCTTCTTTTCTGGATCACACGGATCAGCTCAGTGAACATCTTCTCACTGTCCTCCG
>VOQJ01045183.1:0-12863 GCA_015052665.1 Apistogramma diplotaenia | reverse complement strand
CTTCATGGCTGAGTTGCTATTGTTAACATTCGCTTCCACTTTGTTGTAATCCCACTAACAGCTGACTGTGGAATATTTAGTAGTGAGGAAATTTCATGACTGGACGGGTATCATCCTGTCACGGTACCACACTAGAACTCACTGAGCTCCTGAGAGCGACCCATTCTTTCACCGATGTTTGTAGAAAGCAGTCTGCATGTATGGGTACTGGGGTTACCTGTGACCATGAAAGTGACTGGAACACCTGGTTTGGATGGATGAGTAAATACTTTTGGCAATCTAGTGTGTTTTTGTGTAGACCTTGTATTTTTTTTATACACAGTAGCTTCTGACTACACTGATACAGATATCAGTCCAAGTCCAGTTCCAAGTACTCAACACGAGCAATTTATTTACAGTAACGTGAAATTACATACCGTTAGATGAACAGGCAGAGAAGGAGCAAGGTCAGCAGAAGCATAAGAACTGACTTCAGTGGCCTCAGTCTTTGCTTTGATAAATTAAATAGCAATCAAATATTAGGCATGTTTAAAAAAAGTAACCAAAAAACCCAAACAAAATAGTATGAATACATCTGAAGTTCATTTGAACAGAGGTGTCGGCTTGCTGCTGTTAGTCAATTTGGACTTTTAATGTTATTGATTTTCTTTACATTTTCTTGAATGGCAGGGGAGTAAATATTGTGGTTTGCTGTAGAAGTTGTTAGAAAGCTGCAGATGTGCCATAAAGACGAGTGTAAACTTGTGCTCTGTGTGCAAACACAGACTGTGATTGGCTTGATGTGAAACTGATACAGTGTGTGTTATTGGTTTGCCTGTGCATAGAGCTTCCATCCTGGAAAGGTGATCCTTGTGAATCTGCATATAGGTTAATGTTTGAGCTGTTGGGGCAACACAGTTTCTTCCTGCAGTGATGGATTAGTGATAGGAAGATCTTTGTGTCCGTGTCAGGTCTCAACTTAAGAGAGCATTTCAGTTAGGGCCAAGGCATGAAATGTTCTTGGTTTCCTTTTTAATTTAGGCAAAAAAATATTATTATTTGATGTATTTTTAGAACCACCTATATATTCTTTTGGTTTCAGTTATCACTATGATCAAAGTACTTATCTTGCCAATAATTGATAATCCACTGGTGAATAAGTAACATGTCCATCTGCCTCACTGTCTGTTCGGCTCAAAGCCACATCAGAAAGGCATATGCACTGTTGGAGCTAAAGCAGAATAGCCAGTGGAGAGGAAGACCTTGGACACCCAAGAAATTACAGTACTCTTGTAAGTCAGACTAAATTTATTTCCTATTATTAATGTTTGAATAATTCATCTTTACCTCACCCTGATGCCTGTGCGCTCTACATGTCTGTATGAGGATCCCTTTATCTGACAGTACCCCACAGCCAGGATACAGGTGGGAAATATTAAACTGTTAAAGGTGCTAACTCTTTTTTATACTGGCACTCCTATCACGGTAAGATAACCCCAGGCAATCACTTATCTGTGGTGCTGACAGATAGTGGCTATGTCGGAGGCCGTAAGGGGAGAGGAGCTGTCAGCCAGCCCACAGTGCCTATGCGTGACGAGGACAGGGAGACCACAGACTTGTCAACACCCTGGGACCCCTGTACCCCAGGCAGAAAGACTTGTAAGAAGAGAGTGTCACTTTTTTGTTGTTGTTGTTCACTATCCTTAAAGGACGTTAAAGTTTCCAGTGAACATCAGTCCTGCAGCAAAATCAAAGAGAGTTGACCCGAATCAGCGCAAAGCACAGTTCGAAGGGAGGAGCAGTAATCTGCCAATTTATTGCCCCATTTACCCGGTCTCTCAAGTGGAAAGACTATGAAGTACTCTCTAATGTCTGATTCATAAATCCTTTTGGCCCTTCATGTGAATGATGCTTAAAGAGTAGGTGTCATGAAAGGAAGATGTATCCTGCTTATTTTGGTGAAAGCCTTGATCAATAATGTGTCCAGCTCATCTTGTACCAGCTTCTTGATTAGCTAGCTTGTTGTATCTACAAATCATCTGCGAGGAAAATGCACAACTTTCTCTTATAAACAACCTTAAGCATGCCTTTTAACAACAAAAGCGGTTAGAAAGGATTCTATAAAACACTGAAGCATTTCATTTAAAGCATTAAAGCAGTTAACACTTTTCCTTTTAAAGCAGACATCATATTCAGGGTTTTTTTGACAGAAAAATGTAAATGACTGTTTTTATTGTTCTTATTGTCATCCTCCAGCTTGTGCCAAACAACTTTGTTCTGTGCTTTACTGTCCAGATATGGTTGTTGGGGAAGTTATTTTTGGTGAGTCTGTTCCCCCCACAGCAGTCACTGGCGTAAAGTAGCCCTCTGTCTGAGGTCGAGGTAACCATAGCAGGCCTTGGAAAGTGAAATGCGATGCGGCAGGTACTCAGGGCTGTGTTTCTGAATCACAACTGCATAATGAGCTGGCCGGGCTCCAGCTGCATCAAAGATGCAGCAACCCAGTATCTGTTTCAAGTCAGAGTGCACAATAGGGCTGAAAGCTTTCTCCCACCCTGCTATAATGGCACCCTCAGACTTATTGCTTACGCTGAATCTGCCTGCTACACTTTGTGTGTGTTGTTCAGATATCAGTGCTTCATATTGTTAAGCTTCCTTTCAATCAAAAACAGTGTCTAGGGAATGCTCATGATTATGTACATTTAAAAATGTACACATAGTCAGGAGTTTTGTTGACATTAAAAAAGCAACATGTTGTCAACATAAGAACTGTAGACTCAGTTATCTGTCATAAGATCAGTCATAAGGGAGTTTTTTGTCCTTTTTCGTTTTCTTGTCAGATATCATGAAACAGAGCAGACATCCAGAAAAACAGTGGTCTACCTATTATCTACAGTGCAGTCTGATACTGTGCCATTAATTACAGTGCATTGATGTATTTGACATTTTACAATAAACTGCTGGCATCAGTGTTGCTATACAGTCTTTTTTTTATTACAGTTTACCTACTAAGTGACAAACTCACTGTTATAATAAAAAAAGGAATTGAATTTACTTTGTACTGAAACATATTTTAGTGAATTTTAAGTAAGCAAGTGGCACCGGGGTAGCCATACAATATTTAACATGATTGTGTATTTTATTTTAATAGCCTTTATAATATATACTGAAGGATTTACTCAACTGAAATGCAGGAATAGAAGCTTTTAAAAGGAGTCTGTTGAACTAATCATTTGAACTGACTTGAATTCAGTAGAACATTTATTTAAAAGGTGGCACTAACTGAAATAGTTAATTTGTTGGCAGAAATGGGTTTGTCCTTTCTGGCTCGAATCCTATGAAGTTCCTGAAAAATGGAGCAGTTACAGGTACATTTTATGAAGCAGGCTTGAATTCAGGAGGTACAAATGAAAGCAGAAAGTGAATGTGAATTTAAAAAAAAAAGAGCATGCGTTTTGCTAGAATGTTTTCAAAACACATCTCATTGGTTGAATTGTTACAAACAATCCCGATGTATTTTATTGCCAAAAATTCCATTTATTGTCAGAGGGACTGTTGCAAAGCAATCCCACTATATAAATACTGTTGGATTAAAAAAAAGTTTATTGGTGGAATTGTTGCAACACGAACAATTGTAGCATATGTTGTTGAAAAGAGGTTTATTATTATCAGTGGGATTCTTACAGGTCAGCATTCCCACTATACTGTGGAAAATTGTTTATTATTAATAGAAATGCTGTTTAACCCTTTAATACTGAACCTGCCACTGGCGATTGAGCACACTTCAAATGGTCTGTCATTTGTTCACGAACTTCCGCCACCAATTACCGTAATAACCCTATACTGTATGCAAAGCACAATTTCCCAGTTTTCAGAAGCCATTTGAATTTTTTAATTGTAGGACATCTCAGCAGTAATGCACTGTGTTCATCAGCTGTTCACGTCAAGTAAGGGCAGGTAACAGGTGTCTCAGCAGCCTTCACATTATTGTTATCCAAATTATTATTACACTGCCCAAAAAAATTTAACCAAGACTTTGATAACGCATCAGATCTCAATGAGAAAAAATCATGCTGGATATCTATACTGATGTGAACTGGGTAATATGTTTGGAATGAGAGGATGCCACATCATTTGATGGAGATGAAAATTGTCAACCTACACAAGGCTGAATTCAGAGTCTCTGAAAATCAAACTGAAACAATTAACCATCAGGCTAGTCCATGTTGCTGAAATTTCACTCGGTAGTTGCTGAGTACTCAGTATGACCCCAACATGCTTGTATGCATTAGGGCTGCAACTAACGACTATTTCGGTTCAATAGTCGATTAGTCATCGACTATTGAAACGATTAGTCGACTAGTCGGATTATGAATCACATAATTATGAAATGGCACTTATTTATCTCTCTTCTTTTACATTTAGCATAAGGTTATTTAAAATGTGGTAGTAAACACATGGAAGATGGATACTTAATTCAGAAATGTCCCTTCAGGGACTTCGGAAGGGATATTGGGAAGAAAAAAAACATGGGAGGGGAAAAAAAAAACTTTTGAATAAAAAAAGAAAGTTTTAATTTCATGTTCTGCACTTCTGCCTTAATCTTGATGCAGTCCATCAGGATCGGCAGAGACAGCCAGCAAACGTCGTTTTTAATTTATATTCCGGTGGTTAATGTTGGCTGTAACCAGGCCACACCTGTACAGGTATGAATGAACCTGGCTGATGGTCTCACTCTCACTCGCCATCACTGCTCGATCAGCACAAACACACAGCGCTGACCTGTTTCCCTTTTCCGCTCGGCCACTCATCTCATAACAACCACAGTGATGGAGGACACATGAGCTTTGGGAAAGTTTCATATTCATATATAAATAAATAAAATAAAAGCTCGAGCCGTGTGTGCGTGTCGATTGTTTTTTTTTCATTAATAAGTTTTGTGAGATCTCACCAAAGTCATGTGTTATTCCTCCCGTGTTTTTTTCCCATGTCCGCTCCGAGGTTACGCACAAAACATCGTGTAGCTGCTACATGCGAGGAACGCTTTGCAAATTTTGCAGATACGTTTATTTTTTCCTTTATCGAGTGTGAAACTGTTCCAAACCTGGATCATCAGCATGCCGTGTTGTTTCACCGGTATACATGTCTATGGTTTCAGCATTCAGCGCCATGACATAACACGCCACTGAATGCAGCTGCGCATGTGCGAAGCTCGCCAGAGATAGACAGACAGGAAGACGTCTCACTCCGTTAAAAAAAAAGCAAATCCCCAGTAATAAACGACAATTATCGACAATTACATTCGTCATCAACAATTTTTATTGTCGACAATGTCGACGAATCGTTGCAGCCCTAGTATGCATACCTGACAACATCAGGGCATGCTCCTAATGAGACAACAGTTGGTGTCCAGAGACATCTCCACCCAGATCTGTACCACGGCATCACTGAGCTCCTTGACAGTCTTGAGGTGCAACCTGGCAACATCAGATGGACCAAAACATAATGTCCCAGAGGTGTTCTGCTAGATTTGGGTCAGCCGAGGTGGTGTCCCGTACGTGGTATTAATACATTCATTTTCCAGGAACTGCCTGCATAAAACCAGGCAATGTAGTGCACCAGGAGGAACCCAGAACTCACTACACCAGTGTAGGATCTGACAGTGCATCCAAGGATTTTTACAACCACAGGTTTCCTGATATCTAATGGCAGTCAGGTTGCTGTTGCCTAGCCTGTAGAAGATATGCCTCCCTAGACCATCACTGACCTACCACCAACTGGTCATGCTGAACGATATTACAGGCAACATAACATTCTCCACGTCTTCTTCAGACCCTGTCATGTCTGTCACATGTGCTCAGGGTGAACCTGCTCTCATCTGTGAAAAGCGCAGGATGCCTCTAGTGGACCTGCCAATTCTGTGCCAGGCAGTCATGAAGTCTGTTTCTGATTGTTTGGTCAGAGACAGAGTTCATTTTGTAGCTCTGGCAGTCCTCATCCTGTTCCTCCTGCACAAAGGAGCAGATACCAGCCTGCTGATGGGTTGAGGACCTTCTACAGTCCTCTCCAGCTCTCCTAGAGTAACTGCCTGTTTCCTGGAATGAGACTGTGGTGGAAGACACAGCAAACTTCCTGGCAATGGCATGTATTGATGTGCTACCCTGGAAGAGTTGAACTACCTGTGCAACCTCTGTAGGGTCCGTGTATGGCCTCAAGCTACCAGCAATGACACTGACCCCAGCTAAATGCAACACCTAAATGCAGCCAGTAAAAACCAGTCGGAAAAGATGAGTAAGGAAAAATATCAGCGTCCTCGTCCTGTAAAACCATTCCTGTTTTGGAGGTTGTCTCATGGTTGCCCCTCTAGTGCACCTAGGGGGGCAATAGACACCCACACCCCAGGGTTAGTTGATACAATGAAGTGAATGGAAAACTATCTATGCCACAGACTAAGCCTTTTGTGGTTGTAGAAGACCCCATGCAATGATCCTTTGGACCATGATTTCTATGAGCCTGTTGCCTGGCTTGACTACTCTTCGTGTGATAGTTACTACTGTGCCTCAAACTGTCACATTGTCAGAGGTGTATCTAAGTAGGTCTGATTATGGTCCAGTGTACTGGTGACTAGAGGTATATCAGGGTCGAAGTTACGAACAGCCTTTGTCAGCAGTGTCTTTGTGACAGCTGGCTAGAACAGGAACAGGGACGTCAAACTGTGTCTCATCAGTGGCAATGGGACATCAGTGGCTGACTGGAGTGGGAACTGAACAAACCTGAGTTTAGTCAGAAGAACTGGCTAGAGTGCAAACTGCACAAGCCTGTGAGTCAGGCAAGTCAACAACATGTACATTGTGCAGGCCACCCAACCTGTCATAGTTAATACTATGGCCCTCTGTCAACTGTTAAGCAAGCTCCCCTGCCCCTGAATCCGCATTAACTACATGGCCTAAATTGTATAGATGTCCTTGCAGGTTTCTCTCCACAATAGTATAAACCTGGGGTTCCCACTTGTCTGCCATTTTTTTCTTACCCCATTCTCCATTGATGAGCAGCCTTGCGAACATGACCTTGGTGTCCTGGACAGTTGGTAAAGGTCAGCATCTGGATCTGTTGGGACCATTCCTGTCTGGCTTGAAAGGGGGTTCCCACCAAGGGGGCAGTTAAACAACTGTCTGGCTTTTGCTCATATGGTGGTAGCCGGTAGTATAAGACAGGGCAATGCCAAGCTGCAACAACTCAGACACTAGCTCACTCTCAAAGCTTGGTCTCTGAGCTGAATAAATCTGAGGTCGTAGGGGCTGAGGTCTTTTACACTTTCTTTAATGCTTTCTAATGGGCTCGTGCTGCTTGCTCTGGAATCACCTCCCTCAGCATCAAAGATACTTCTTCACTTCCCTTTTAATGTTTGATTAGAAAAAATGTTGCCTTACTAGGTGAAGGGCTTAACATGACCTTGGTGTCCTGCCAAATCATGGACTCTTTTCAAAGCCTCGGCCTGTAAACTGTAAACTGGCAACACCAACAAAAGCCTTTTTGTTTTGTTCACTGGATCTCTCATTTTCCGGTACAGGATTCCATCCTAAACCATAAGTTTCTGTCTGTCTCAGTGTGACAGCATTGTTTGGACCTGGGAGGTACTTAAAGTTAAAATTGTAAGATGACAGCTTGGCTACCCTTCTTTGCATCCAGCTTGGACTTGGCAAGTATATGAGTGAGCAGGTTGTCAGTAAATACTGTGAAGTCATGCCCTTTCAACCAGTAGCTGAACTTGTCAGAAATGCCATGGACTCAACAATGGTCTGGATATCTCTGCTGTGACCTGCTGTGGGTTTCATTAACATAGGCGATGGGGTATTCCTTATCCTATCTGGCAGGCAGCTGTGACAACACAACTCTGAGTCCATCTAGAGATGCATCTAAGTCAGTCACATTGAATTCCAAATCCTCAATCCACCATCCTTTTTCCAGACATGACAAGAGGAGACACATACTTGATGATGGGTTTGTGGATGATCATTCTCGACTCCATGTCAGAGGGCACCTGTCTTAGATGTGGATACTGAGCCGGGGGTACTCTCTGGTGAGGCCTGTGGAATGGGCGATCATCTGTTAGACAAATGCAGTGCACAAACTCTTTGGCTTTGTCACAGTTAAACGGGTGTCTGTACAAAATATCCTCATACTCCTCAACACATGCTCTCTCTCTCTCTCTCTCAACATTAAACAAAACCAGTCAATAGCAGAAGAAGCTATTTGGCAGGGAAGATTTGACAAATTCTTTGTGCCTCATGCCTCAAGGAATGGACCTTTTTTGAATCAACTGGATGGAAAGCATCAATATAAGGACATACAAACTCCAGAAAATTCCTGTAGGGAGATTGCTGAAACTACAGGAATGGATGTGAGGGAATGAACAAAGAAGTGGGAAAACTAGAGTGACTAATGTGTTCACACCCGAGAAGAGAAAAAAAAACTGACCCTAGAGGAAGAATAGTCCTGGCATTTTATTTGTTTCTGTCAGCCACCACAGGTAAAACGCCAGGACTCAAACTAAAGGTAATTAACATACGGTAGGTTTGCAGCACGGTGGGATCTGCACCATCTGCAACACAAAGACCACAGTGTTCCCAGTATAACCAGTATTTGCTGTGTTGGCCTGAATTTAGTCTGAAGCTTAACATGCTTCCTGTTTGCTTTGGGCTGTGATGAGCTATCCTGACTGGAATCAGGGGAGTAGAATTGGGTAGGGACTGTAGAGATACGTCCCTACCAGTATCAAATAATGTCTGTTATGTTCCTGCCAATCACGGGGCATTATTAGCAAGGGTAGGGCGATGTCCTTACCAATATTTGCTCCGCAGGTGTAATTATCACTTTAATTATCACTTACCAATGTTCATGAACACATTTACAAGATCTGTTTTGGTACTGAACTGTGAGAAAATTTATTTGGTCTTAATAACTTGGTCCATTTTTTTCTTAGCATTATTAGTCAATAACTGATATTATCTGTTTATTATTTGTTTAATTTATGATGCATTTATTTATATTTCACTTTATTTATATATACTTTATATGTTTTTATTTATATATTCTGTATTTTATTTTCAGTTGCATATTTATTTTCAAGATAATGTAGAACTGCACTAGATTTCAAGCTATTGACTGTTCTTTCAGTGAAAAAAAATGCAGTGTGTTTACAAAGTCAAAAAGTAATCTTGTTAAATAATCGTGCTTTCAATATTGTGATTATATTATATTATGATTTTTTCTATAATTGATCTGCTGTAACACAAGAGATGATACTAGCAAACTAAAACAGGAAGTGTGGAACAAACACAGATACATGAATAAACTGAATACAGAAGGGAAGAACATTGAGGGAGGAACTAAAGTAAAGAACCTGGAACTAAGAACAAGATTCATAGACTTAAGAAAACAATACAAAGCAAATATAAATCTGAAATAAAACCACAAAGCAGTAGAATGCAAAAGAAGACTTGGGGGCAAAAAAGAAAGAAAACGGACAGCCTATGAGTGACTTAGCAACAGCTGATAATAAGCTACAGGTAGCATTGTGGCACATAATGTTAGGCTCAAGAGTCCTTTAAAAAAAATCACACGTTCTCTCTGAAAAAGTGTCACTACATGCTCACATTGTATGGGAGCTTATTCACCAAGATTCAGAGTCCAACAAGCTACGTCAAAGACAGTTTCACTAACAACTAAGAGAGGCTTAATATAGCTAATAGCAGCAAAAACAGCAGTGCTTCCTGACAGAAACATTCAGCATGTCCTCAACAACCCAGCTCAGTATCACTGCCATTGGTCAGAGTGAGCATCACTGACTCATCAACCTGTATCAGACTCTTTCACAAAGTTTTACAGCCTCTTCCATAATAAATAAATGTGGATGCTTTTCAGCGGAGGTAAACAGTGGACTGACTGCAGGCTGGAACCAACCACTTTGCTATCTGGGTATACTCATAACAGATGGGTGGTGAGAGTTTCTGAGGTGATTTGGGGGTGAAAATATAATACAGTTTATTGTTAAGTGTTGATATCAATCAAATATGGTAAAATATAATGTGTACACAAATGTATTATTTACACTAACAGTAGTAGAAACACATTGGCTGGCTGCAGCCGTTATTGTGTACAGTCTGAATTTAATGTTTTTGATCTCTATTGGCTGACTAAAACATGTTTGTCCTGTAGCAGCCATTGTAGCTAAGATTACACAGTAGGATTGGGAGGGCTAAGAAAACAGAGCTCACTTAACTGCAGTCTGCAATTTACTGGCATCTAGCCGTGAAAATGTTACACACTGTAACTTTAAGATATGACCACTCTTGGCTTCTAAGGGCTTTGTATGTAAACTAACCTATGTTATACATTTCTTTCAGTCTGTTTAGCCCTTTCTTAAAAGAATGTGTCCTCCTCTGCTTTTCTAGGAGTGTCTTTTGACCTAGCAGTTTCCCCAGTGAACCCAAACCTCAGGCCCTTCTGACTCAGGGATATCATGGGACCCCCTCCCGTTTGCCTTCCCACTCTCCTCTCATTCCTCTTCCTGTGCCACACCTGCACCTCCTTCAGGCCCCAGGTTGTGGAGCGATCATCTGACCCTGAGCTGCCTCAGTCGTCTGGTAACACGTCAGGCTCTGGAAAACGGATGTGTTTGGATATTGTGGTGTGTAAACCTGGCATCCTGCTGCCAGTGTGGCTACCACTCAACCCTCCACTGGTGGAGCAGGCAGGGAGGGCAGTCGTCTACTTCCTCTGTCTCATGTACATGTTCGTGGGTGTATCCATTATTGCAGACCGCTTCATGGCATCTATAGAAGTCATTACTTCTCAGGTATTGTTGATCTTAAATTTTGAAATTATAAAATGCAGCCATTTAATTTCTTGCTGTCTGCGATTTGTTTTTACTTAGTCTCAGTTAACTAGTGTTTTGGCCTCATTCTACCCCCAGTTTGTAAATAGCTCTATTATACTATTATCTGAGAAATATCACATAGCAGCACGTCTCAAAAGAAAAAGTAGTACTAAAGAACTGGATGAACATTTTGGAACTAATTAGGTTAATTGGCAACAGGTCAGTAACACGATTGGGTAAAGAAAAGAGCATCTTCCATAGGGAGAGTTTTCTTGTGGGAAGACAGGCAATGGTTTGCTAGTGTGCAAAAACCTGCATCTACAAATTGTTTAAAAATTTTAGGATAATGTTCAATGTAAAATTATGAAAATTTTGAATGCCTCATAATCTGCAGTACATAACATCATCAAAAGATTCTGAGAATTTGGACAAGACCAAAAATCAGGATGCTGCCATGGGCTCAGGACCACGTCCATAAATCATTGTCTGTTAACAGTTCACCATGCCATTCACAAAAGCAGGTTTAAGCTCTGTCATGCAAAGAAGCAGCCAAGATCCAGAAATGCTGACATCTTCTCTGGGCCAAAGCTCAATTAAAATAGACTGAAGTGAAGTTAAAAACTGTTCTGTGGTCAGAAGTTTTTGCGTTCCATCTTTATTTACATTAAAACAAAATGCATATCCCAGGCTTTTTGGAATTGGGGTTTTAGATAAATTATTAACAGAAGCAATCTCCAGTGCAGATATGATGAGGAGTAAAATGTTCCACAGACAGATATTTTTAAGTGTTAACTGTTTAGCTAAGTTTGCTGGGCATTTTAAGAGTTCACGGGGATTCTAAATACAATTTCTGTGACATCTTTGACTTTTTTCCAAACTTCTATGATTGCAGGAGAAAGAGGTGACCATCACCAAACCCAACGGTGAAACCACTGTGACGACAGTACGAATCTGGAACGAGACTGTGTCCAACCTCACACTCATGGCTCTGGGCTCCTCTGCACCTGAAATCCTGCTTTCTGTTATTGAGGTGCACAAGTCGTTACATTTGCAGCAGCATATACATAGCACATAAAGCAAATGCAGTAGATTTATACAAAACTGAATGTGCACTTCACACAATTTACACTGTGTTCCAAATTATTATGCAAATGATAATTTTCCCTGTTTTTCCTAAATATATTATATAAATAGTATAAATTGAATTTATTGAATAAACCTCACAATGATAACAGTATATTCTCCGAAAATAAAAAAATCTCAAAATGCACTGTTCCAAATTATTATGCACAGCAGAGTTTCCAAACATTTTATAGGTTGTAAAGAACTGAAAATGGTCATTTGTTGAATTTGCAGCATTAGGAGGTCACATTTACTGAAATCAAAAGCTATTTCAATCAAAAACATCCTAACAGGCCAAGTTACATCTACATAGGAACCCTTCTTTGATATCACCTCCACAATTCTTGCATCCATTGAACTTGTGAGTTTTTGGAGAGTTTCTGCTTGAATGTCTTTGCATGATGTCAGAATAGCCTCCCAGAGCTGCTCTTTTGATGTGAACTGCCTCCCACCCTCATAGATCTTTTGCTTGGTGACACTCCAAAGGTTTCTCTATTGGGTTGAGTTCAGGGGAAGATGGTGGCCACACCATGAGTTTCTCTCCTTTTATGCCCATAACAGCCAATGACACAGAGGTATTCTTTGCAGCATGAGATGCTGCATTGTCATGCATGAAGATGATTTTGCTCCGGAAGGCACGGTTCTTCTTCTTGTACCATGGAAGAAAGTGGTCAGTCAGAAACTGTATATACTTTGCCGAGGTCATTTTCACACCTTCATCGACCCTAAAGGGGCCTACCAGCTCTCTCCCCATCATTCCGGCCCAAAACATGACTCCGCCACCTCCTTGCTGATGTCGCAGCCTTGTTGGGACATGGTGGCCATCCACCAACCATCCACTACTCCATCCATCTGGACCATCCAGGGTTGCAGACACTCATCA
>VOQJ01045182.1:0-13532 GCA_015052665.1 Apistogramma diplotaenia | reverse complement strand
AAATTTCCCTTTCCAGAACAAGTCTTCTGTCTGTCCCCCAAAGAACCCCCCCCCCCACACACACACACACAAACTTAGTTAAATATAGATGAGAATGTATTTACAGGTAGAAAGTGGTTTGGGTTATGATGCCACAATATTTGTAGCAAATACAAATGATGTAATGAAATGGAGGTAATACACTACCAAATATTTTATTTGTTTTTCCATTGTGGCAGGAAAATGTCTCCATTCTGTTTTTTAAGTGTTTGAAAATATTTTTGAGAAGCATGTCCTCTGAGCAAACTGGAATGAGTGATGTCACAAGAGGTGGACTGTGAAAAAAGCTGTTTTCCTATTAACGGTGTGTCCAGAGATCATTTTTAGATGATGTTGTAGATCAGGCACTGCCCTGCAGTGGTTTGAATCATATTTATCTAACAGACTCCAAGTTGTTCATGTAAATGGGGAGTCTTCTTCACACACTGAGGTTAATTATGGAGTTCCACAAGAGTAGAATGGGAGGCAGAGCCTTCAGCTTTCAGGCCCCTCTTCTGTGGAACCAGCTCCCAGTTTGGATTCAGGAGACAGACACCCTCTCTACTTTTAAGATTAGGCTTAAAATGTTCCTTTATGATGAAGATTATAGTTAGGGCTGGATCAGGTGACCCTGAACCATCTGCTTATGCTGTAATAGACCTAGGCTGCTGGCGGGTTCCCATGATGTACTGAGCATTTCTTTTCATTCACCTCTTTTTACTCTGGTTATACTCCACTCTGTGTTTAATCATTAGTTATTATTCATCTCTGTCTCTCTTTCACAGCATGTCTTTTGTCCCGTCTCTCTCTCCTCAGCCCCAACCGGTCCCGACAGCTTTCATGGGTGGATGTGACTCTGTGCAAGGAGTGGAAAAGATGAAGAGGAACGACAAGCAGCAGGATGGATGCTCAAGCTTTAGTGTAAGAGAAGTCATAAGCAGATGTCTTCAGACTATGTGTGTGTGAATAAAACAGTAAAGGGGAATTTGACATTCTGATCTCATTATAATCCTAACAATTATTCTGATTATTAATTTTTGGTTGATGCTGCTTACTTTAAGAGTGTGATGTTTCATATTGAATGTAAAGTGACATAAATTGGAATAATGAAAAAGTAGGAAATTGGGGGTTTTACATTTATTTCGAAGGGGTTAATCAACACTTGATGTTTCAAATTGCATTTGATGCCGTTACAAAGATACTGCTGGGTGTTTTCTTTTCTTCCTTCCAGAAGGATGTTCAGGAACCTGCTGAGCTGAGGGTTCCTACGATAAGAACTCACTGAAGGATTCTGAATGAGGACACTGTGAAAAAATGCTTAGAATCAACAGGTCATCAACGTCACAGGAAGAGTCAACACTACTGAAGAGCTACTGTGTGATATGTATATATTCACAGTGATACTACAAAGTCCTTAATCCACCAGCATGTGTGCTGGCTCAAACCCTGGTCTGGCTGCTTGGTCTCCAGCCTGCTGAGGGTATTAAATGCAGAGCTAAAGAAAAGCAGCCTCACAGGTGTTCCAGGGTGCTTGAGATGAAGCAGTGCAGCGTGCACGGTTGTGTTTATAGCGTTTTCTGTTGACTTATTTGCTCTATAAGCAAACTGGTGCAGAGTGGGTAGCAGTGCAGTGTGGATGTGCTTCAGAAGCAGCCTCTCACTTCATCACAGTGGATTTGAGAGCTGCTGGTCTGAAGCCATTCAGGTTGTTGATTGATGTTTTCTTAGGGACTGGAACTATGATGGCAGATTTAAAGCAGGTGGGTTCAGTCTTTGTAGACAGAGAAGTTAAAGGTTGTGCTGAATACCTCTGCCAGCTGGTAAGAAGCCCCGTAGAGCCTATTTTTTATGATCAGCAGGAAATTCAACGAAATCTGCATCACATGAGAAGTTCCACCCATTCATTTCCTCCCACTTATCCAATTCAGGGAGTTGAGTTCTCATGGGGGAGAGGCAGAGTACACCTGGACAGGGCACCAGCCTGTCGCAGGGTTAACACAGAAAGCCATTCAGACTCACATTCACACCTATGGGCAATTTAGAATCACCAGCCCTGTGCAGAACCATTACAGAACCACTGCAGAACTCTGCACACATGGGTTCATGTTCGTTCTACTCAAATGTTCACAGGTGATCCTGTGTGAGCAGGTGTACGAGTCTCCA
Source organism: Apistogramma diplotaenia (assembly GCA_015052665.1). Classification (NCBI taxonomy): domain Eukaryota; kingdom Metazoa; phylum Chordata; class Actinopteri; order Cichliformes; family Cichlidae; genus Apistogramma; species Apistogramma diplotaenia. Next base: position 11,351 of record VOQJ01045182.1, on the reverse strand, counting down.
CCTGGACCACAATGACACAAATGTCTGTTGAACCTTCACAAACCACTGGCGCTATCACAGCACATACTGTAGGTCCACCTTTCGACAGGAAGCACGCTTCGGGGCATTCACTCTTGCAGTGTGTCGGAGTGAAGCGACATGTTTTCCACACTTTCACACCCAGCAGCACAGATTTAGACTGAACACTGTGGATGTGTTCTATGACTGAATCAAGGAGCCCACTGTTGGGCTGCCAAAACACAGACACACACGCACACACACATGCAGGAATGCCTGATGTTTACTAAACAGAATAAATGTCTGTGTGTGTTTCCTCTCAGATGATTGACAGCTCAAGGCTGTTTTTTCTGCCTCGGTTCACCTGAAAGAGAAACATGTTTGCAGAGATTCACCGTAAAGAATCTTTCAAACGTTTTATTTTTTGGATGATGGCGTCATGGTGGTCATGATGGCACTGTATTCTAGCCTGCTGTGTCGACAGGCGGGCGCACTTTGATACCACAGACAGACATTCACACCTTAGAATCACCAGTGAACCGAACATGGGGAGAACGGCACCCAGGCTGAACCCAGGACCCTGAAACCTGGTTGAATCAATGGGGCCAAGCACTGCAGTGCCATCATAGAAAGATCTGGGCTGAGATGAATGTTAAGCTTTGCCTTTTCTTGATCACTTTTCCTCAGTGGAAAACTTTGTGAGGTGAAGGAAAAACGAAGTTTAAAAAAAAAGGGCAGTGCTCATTTTAAAGGAAGCATGGATACAGCATTCATTTGCATTTGGAGAAGTCCAACAACTCTTATTATTAGTAGTATTATTATTAACTTTCTTTCAATCCTCTAAAATGGATGTAAACACCATCATAAGCGTTTCAGGTCCTTCTGTTGATGATTGCAGGAAACGGAGACGGCAGGTTTAAAGTTGGAAGCCATGCTGGGAGGACTGTTAGCCTGCAGCATGTTCCCTCTGTGAAATGTTCTGCTGCTCTTTTCTCTTCCTTGCTGACAAAACCTCACTTGAAGCATCAGCACCACTCTTGTCCATTTTCCCACATTCTCTGAACCATTCACACCCTCCTCTCCATTCTGTCACTCTCATCCATCCCTCCTCCTCACATCTCCAGCCCGTCCAGGTTTTCTCATTCAAAGTCTCCACCGGCGTCTTCCAACACCATCTAAACTCTGTGGGGAATCTACTCCCTTCAGTTTCTCTTCCAAATGATGTGATGTCACTGAAGCATGTCAGCTGCGTCTCTACAGGTCAGGCTGACTCTGTGCTCTCCACCTCCAGTTAGGGAAATAATGAGTCACAGGACAGAGTGACTGTGCTCTTCTATCAGGACAGAAAGTGTGAGCCCCTGCAAAAAAACAAATAATTACACAAATCATCCAATCTTCAAGTTTATTTCTGGAGAACATTTCAGAAGAACAAATGTTAACCAAAGTCCTGCAGAACAGTGGGAACAGTATGCAGGAGGTCTGAGTGTCTCTGCTTAGCCTGCAGACTGCGATAAGAGGCAAAACATGGATGAATGATGACTGATAATAAAGATAAAATGTATAATAACTATTTCAAATCAGGCTGGATTAGAAGCCAGGTTGAGCTCCAGGTATAGATTGTGGTAAAACTTGGAAAACTCATCTGTTTTTGACCTGGATTTGGGAACCACGCGGAACATCTGGTCACATGAGGTGAAGAATAAACATGCAGGAGTTCATTTAAAGATTTAAAGGCACATAAAGATCAGATTAAACCAGCTTTTGTCTCCACGGATGGCTTCTGTCCAGGGTGGCCCCAGCCCTTGAACCCCTGGATAAGCAGTTATGAATATGGATGGATCCTCAGGAAACCAGAGAAACAGAACTAAAAAGGTCAAGCTGTAGAGAGAATGCGTCAGGTCTTAACAGCAAAAAAGACTTATGAAGGACATTCAGTTGGTTGTCTCCATTCGAGGACCTTGGAATCAACTTTTTCCCAAGAGTTTTAGTGCCGTCTGACATTTTGTAGCCGAGTCTGTAGCATTTGCCTACAAACATCTTGATGATCCTCAAGACCTTTGGGAAAATACTCTGTGGACTGACGAGACAAACTCTGGAAGCTTTGAGTCCTGTAAATTTTGTAAAAATAACATCATACCAACAGTCAAACACGATGACGGTAGTGTGATGGTGTGGAGCTGCTTTGCTGCTTCACAACTAATTACTGTAATTGATGGAACCACAAATTCTGCTCTCTACCAGAAAATCCTGAAGGAGGATGTCCAGCCATCAGTTCATGTCCTGAAGCTGAAGCTCATTTGGATTACGGAGGAAGACAAAGATCCCAAACACAGCAGCAAGTCCACCAGCAAGTCCCAAACACAGCAGCAAGTCCAAACACACAGCAGTGTGAATGTCTCACACTAAATGAAAGTTTTGGAGCGGTCAAGGTCCGGACTTTAACCAGATGGACATGCTGTGGCGTGACCTTAACAGGCCATTCATGCTGAAAAGCCCACCAATGTGGCTGAATTGAAACATTCCTGCAAAGAAGAGTGAGCTAAAATTCCTCCACAGCAGTGTGAAAGACTCAAAGCCAGTTATCACAAACAATGATGCAGTTCTCGCTTCCAATGGTGCCACAACCAGTTATTGGAATTAGGGGGCAGTTACTTTCTCACCCAGGGCAGGTAGGTGGGTATCCCCAAGGCCTTCAAAATAAACTTAAATTAATAGTGTCATTTTGAGCCTTTGCCTTGGCAGAGGGCAGCCATACAGTACAAGGAGAGATGGACTGACAGCTGTCATTATAATCTGTCTCAAGTCTTTTAACTCTGAAGTATCATAAATTCATGTGTAACATCTGTACTGATGAGACGTGTTTAGGTATTTTAGTCATTTGAAAGACTGCAGGTTACTGCTGTTGCTCCGACGACAGTTTGAGCTGCTTCGAGTTTCAGGCTTACTAAAAGTGGTAGATACTAGTACTGCTGGGCCGTAGCTACATGCAGTGATGCTAGTGTTAGCCATGTTAGACTATGACTCTCAACAGGTGGTCAGGCGAGTCCACAGGTGCACACTCAGAGGTCCAGCTTTCCATTTCAGAGTAGTGTCCCTTAATGATCTTCATATATCTGTGTTGGATATTTTAAGAGCATGAACGTAGAGGCCAAATGTCCACATGGAGAAGCTAGTCCCATAGCTAATCAAATAGCTAATAGCAAAAGGAAATGGAAATAAAAAGGAGGAGTGAAATCACTTTTTCAAAGGTCAGAGTAAAATCTGTGTTGACATTTAGATTTTTGACACCACTGACTTATTTTTCTTTAATTGTGAAAAAGTTTTTAAATTTAAAATTTTATTTAGTATTTAATTTTTTTTCTGTAAAGTATTTATCCATGGATTGAGAGCTCATATAAAATATATTCATAAAATATATCCAATTTCATTGTACAGCTGTATAATGACAATAAAGGCTATTCTATTCTATTCTATTATTGCTTTTTATTGTCCATTAAATTATCAAATTATTTATTTATTTATCAATGTCTAAATAAAAAGAAAACATAAAAATAATTTGTAAATCAATTTAGTAATTAATATTTGATTGCATGATTAAGTATTAATTGATGAAATGCTTTATTTCATTTCATCTCTCCTCCATATGTTCTAACATGGGTGTCTATGAGGGCCCCGTTGGAGCCTATAGTGGACGTTAGAGGAACTGCAGGCTTCAGATCTGGATCCTGGTGCTTGTTTCGAACCTGAGTCAGAAACAGGTCCACGTTTCGGGTTCTGGAACTGTGGTGTGTCCTCACAAAAGCCGATCACTTGTTTTTGTGCTGTGAAGAGACGTTTACTGGATCTCAAGGCCACCCACAGAAACACACATTCACTGGTTTAGTGTGTGTGTTACGTCTGTGTATTTGCATGCATGCATGTGTATCTGTCCACAGATAGCAGCAGGTTAAACATTAACACTGAGTGGCTCGTAAAGCTAACACTAAGACACTGAACCTTTGGAGTTTGATATGATGTGATCACACACACACATACACACACACACACACACACACACCTACACACACACACACACATGGAGGCCCCTGATGACACGTGAACACACACACACTCTGCGCTCAGAATGACACAGCTCTGATCGGAGGGAGGTGATCTCTGAAATTGCTCAGGTGAGTTTTGCTCTTTTCTGTGAAAATAAAGTTTTTTTAGGTTTGAATTTTATGTTTTAAATACACAGACAGAGAAAGAGAGCAAAGGCTCGTTCATCCTCTCTTCTTCGCTGGTGTCTGGTGAACAGTAACTGCCAGAGAGGCTAAAAGCGGCTAGCTGAGCAAACAGGCCGGCTGGGATTAATGAGTGCTTTAATGGAGAGAGAGTGTGCCGAGTAAATGTCTCTCTACCACTGTTTGTGTGATAAAAGAGAGTGTAGGCGAGTGTCTCTCGACCCATAAAAACACCTCAAATTGAATTCTTTTAAACCTGAAATGAGTTATTAATCAGAAACAAACACTTTTAAGTCAGGCTGCTGTCTGTGTGGGTTTTAAGGATTAAACTAACCTATAAATGACCAAAAAACACAGGCCATCATATGCTTCAAGGTTACTGACAGCGTTTACAGCAGAAGCAGCACATCACAATGTTACTCCATAACAGCAATGATGGTTTTTAAGCTTAAAGTAATTTATTTACGGCTTAAAAGCCATTTAATCCAAACAGAAGCTGAATTATACCTGTTGTAATCATAATCCAGTAATTATTCATGAGTTCACGTGACATTTAATCATTTCACCCAAAAAAGAGTTTAAATTTTTTTTTTTTACCATTAGCAGAGGCCTGGAATGTAACTACCTGTATATAAAGATGGAAATGTCTTCCAGCATGCAACGCACATGCATTCTTTCTAATAACCAGCAGGAGGCGACTCCTCTAAACTCTGATTGGATAGAAGCCAGTGAGAAAACAAGCCTCCGGCTCAGCAGAAAGAGTTTCCTGAGCTCAGTCTTTGCTTTTAGGTCTGACTGAAAAAAACATGAAGGTCATTTTGGAAATTCTGGTCCCGTCAGAAAGGATCAGGAAGCAGGAAGAGATTTAGGGTGGAGCTTCCTGTGACTGATGTCCAGCCTCAAAACACTAATCTGGTAAAATACTTCAAAGGTTCACCAATGTCTATCTGGAAGCCATTCCCACCGCTCAGCAGCCATCACAAAACACACCAGGACACAAATCTGAGCAATTTATGAACATTTTTTAAAAATTATTTAATCTCAAAGGTCACCAGGATATAAAAAATGAATTGGAAACAAGTTTTCTGACTTAGGTCCAAAACTTTATTTTGAAAATGTGATTTTTGCTGTTTGAGAACTTTACGATCCTTGAAGCTGCTGCATGAGGTTCTCATCAGGACTGCGAGGGTCGCTCTCCTCAAACTGAGCACCTCATTTCTTTATGGCTTTATTGCTGTACACAACAAAACAGGAAACAGGTGACAAACAGGAAGCATCTCTGGCATCTATTCTAAATTTTAATGTAACCAGTTTGCAATTTTTAAAATCAGATTATTACCTCTGCAATACATTTTATTCAACAGATTATATTCAGTTATCAGAGCACGTGACCTCTGACATCACACAACACTGATGTTAATAGAGAAGGCGGTGATTTCACCTTCACAGGAAAATGAGGGCTAAAATCATAAAATTCATTCAAACCAGAGGGACAGTGCAGTCCTTCGTGAGTGCTCTGATGCATCATTTTGCCTTGCTCCACCTGTGCAACACATTTCATGCCATTTGGTTAGTTTTTTTGTAATAAGTGCAGATCGACTGACAGACAGACAGGAAACACTGAAAACACACCTTCAATTTAAAGGCTCAAGGCCCAGATGCTCCAGATAAGGACCACGTGCAGGTTTTCTCATTAGTTCTAGACTGACTGATGAAGAATGATCAACAGAAATGATCTCAGCAGCAGAATCTGACGCCTGAATATATTTTTCAGGACGCACCGTAGTTCTCCTAATTTTTTCTTTCACCCTGAAACTCAGAAAGTTGATGTGGAGCAGAAGGTTTTTATATCGTTAGCTGACTCTCAGAGTGGCCCGGGCAGTTTTAAAGGACAGTTTTCGGGTTTTTTTTGCTTTTCATCAAATGTGCAGTGCTGCAGTCAGCTGTAGTGAAACTCAAAGGGGGCTTAAATAGTAATAATAATTATGATGAAACAGCAGCAGCCTTTATAAACATTCATTTATTTGCACCTGACATGTTCCTGATGTTTATCAGAGCTGCGTTTATGTGACCCACATTTGGGTCAAAGGTCAGCGTGTTTGAACAGAGTGTCTGCATGCTGGGGTGCATCTGCATTTCCCAAACACACACCGGGGTGTTGTCAGCCTTTTAAAGATGCACAGACGTCTTTCAGCTTCAAACACTGATTAACCAGCACAGCAGCTGAGATTACCCTGACACACAAGCTGCCACTCACACAGGCTGACAAGGCAGATTTGCAGAAAGGCATGGTGGGACTTGTAGGAGAAGACAGCTGTCAGTCATTCCTGGGTGGAGCAAAAGTCACAGCTGACTTTCAGTGAAGAGCTGCAGACATATCTGTTAATATCTGATAATGATCAGAGTCACTTTAGATCAAAAACAGAAACTGCTGCTCCAAACAGAAGCTGGCAGATTCATTATTAGTTTAAGAAATCTTGATTTTATTAAATTTTTTTAGGCCACAGCAGCTCAAACATAAGCTGTGTTTGCCAGTTAAACTCCCCTCTGTCGGCCGTGCTGATTGGTGGATTTCAGGAGCAGGTTACTGAGTCCAGCTGCCTGTTTTTCCACCAGCAGACCCACAGCTCACCTTAAACATGCTCATCTGTTCACAGCCAAGACAGATACCAGCACAGTGCCCAGATACAACTAAGTGAACCCTCTCACTGTGACTCACACTGTCAGCTGTCATCTCTAACCATGTTTGCATCTGTTAATGACTGGGTTTTTTTCTGTATTTCTAGAAAGTACAATACAATAAAGTTTGGGGCAGTTTCATCACAGATATCAAAAGAAGCAAGAGGAAGACAAGAAACAGGCTGAAGGACAGGGAGATAATCCCAGTGGTGCTGTGGGGGGTGGCAGAGTGCAACAAAAAAGACAGCACCTGAGGTTGCTGATCCAGAACTGAGAAAGACTCTGAGGTCACTTTAACTCTGAGTCGGTTACTGTGATAACCAACAGTGCCCATCAGGTCAGACACACTGGTCTGCCATAAACACACTCAGGCAAATCTGAGTGTGTTTATGTCCTGTTTGCTCAGTTTTCAGTGTTTCTAATGGAAATGATGTTGCAGTAAAGAGCGTCACACTGATGCAGTGCATAAGGATCTCATGTTTTAAATATACTGCAGATCTTTGTCTATCTTTCTAAAATAAAACTATTCTGTGATCTACGACAGTAATATTACTATTTATGAGGCAAATGAACTGAATTCATGTTTAATTATATATTTTTTCAAGTTGCAAGAAAAAGTTGCACAGTCCTTTTGTTGCTTCATGTTCATATGTTTTGCTGTTAACACGTTCCTCACATGAAAGCTGACTTAATTAGAATTAGAAAATACTGATGTGCTTTATTTTTTTCTGCTTTTTGTAAAACAGTAAATCAGAATATTCATGGATAACAATGATAGTCATAGTTAGCATGACCTTGTGTGGAGTTTGCATGTTCTCCCCGTGTCTGTGTGGGGTTTCCTCCCACTGTCCAAAAACATGCACTCACTGGGGTTAGGTTAACTGGTGATTCTGAATTGCCCATAAGTGTGAATGTGAGTGTGTATTGTTGTCTGTCTCTTTCTGTTGGCCCCCCAACATGGGAAATATTAGTTTGATTAAAGAGCTTGTGCGTTCAGGTTACAGAAACATAAAAGTGATTTTGGTAATTACCAACACTGTTAATTTAGTGCAGCTGAATAAATATGCTGTGTTCTGGACACCTGTTTAATCCCTGTGTGGACATGAAGCTCAGGATCAGGACCTTTCCACAGCGAGGAATCCAAACCACACAGCAGAACCAGAATGACTAACCTAGTGCTGTAGATGGATCATCTCAGGCATCTTCTTCCTGTCAACAGGAACTTTTATTGAGAACAGTCTAACCCTCATCCTCCAGCTTCACTCTGCTAATGTGCTTTTATTATTTATATATCAGCTAGCCTAGCTTCACTAACCCTCTAAACGGGGTTGCTGTTTAGTTTTCAGTCTTTGTTTCTGTCCAGTGTTCTTCAATCCATTCGCTCTTTCACTTATCCTGTTCAGGGTTGTGTGGGGGCTGGGGGGGCTATCCCAGCTGTCATAGGGCGAGAGGCAAGGTACACTCGCCAGCCTGCTGCAGGGCCAGCACAGAGAGACAGACGACCATTCATACTCACATCTATGGGCAATTTAGAATCACCAGTAACTGCACATCTTTGGACTGTGGGAGGAAAGCGGAGCACACACACATGGGGAGAACATGCAAACACAGAAAGACCCAGGTCAAGGTGGATTTGAGCCCAGACCTTCTAGCTGTGAGGCAACAGTATTAACCACCCACACCCACCCCCACCCCACTGTGCTGCTCCAGTTTTTCAATCTTTCAGTCAGAACAAGGAAAAACATCTTGGAAACTAGCTAGCCAACTTCCTGCTAACTCCTAACTCAGCTAAACCTCGTAAATCACCTTTTTCATGGAGGTTTATGGACATTAAGCTTTATTGTACCACCTGCGAGAACGAGCTGATCATTTTGTTGGAGTGGGACTTGTCACCCTGGCCAGATGGAAAAGATGGTGGCTAAAGCCCCCTACTTCCAGCCGTGAATTAGCATTAAAAATATGGTACAAATAGGCCTTTTAAGTTACTTTTTTGACATTCTGTTCAACCCTCTTAATTGGAGGAGAAAGCAGAATGTCAAAAAAGTAACTTAAAAGGCCTGTTTGTACCATATTTTTTAATGCCAATTCACGCCCGGAAGTAGGGGGCGTGGTCGGAAATGGCCCGCAGGCCGCGAGTTTGACATGCCTGGGCTAAAGCATCCTTTGAACCCCGATGTAAATGCTCTATAGTGCAGATGCTCTCAGAGTGGCAGGACTTTAAATTTTGGTTTGAATTTTGACATTTCAAGAACAGCAACAGATTTATTTCCGCTTGGAGAAATGTAAATGAAATGTAGTCATTCAGAAATAATCACTACTGATTAAATTAATTACATTAGATTACTCAATAATTTACATACTTGATTCTTAAATTGCAGTCAGCAGATTTATCAGTAAACCCAACGGCATCGACCAAAGTCCACGAGGTTCTGCTCTACAACATCAGCTGACTGAGACTGTTTACTGTCTGTATGTTTCCTGAAACACACACATAAATAAAATAGAACTGCAACAAAACATAAAGACGCACACAGACTGTATGACCTTCCTCACATCAGGTCATCTAATTTCCAAAGTGAGAGGCTTGTATGTGAAAAACTGGGACCGTTTTCTGGTCCTCCTGGACCCGGACTGTGGCTGGATGTTCAGGCTGAGGTTCAGGTTACTGGAGGGGACTCAGGTAGCAGCTCATTCATAAGACACATGAGTTTTAGAAATGCATTCAGTTCCCTTTGAAGCCTAATATGATTTCTTTCAGTATTACAGTGAGGGGGCCTTCAGGCTGCTGCTTTTCCACAGTCTCTGTCAATGATTACCGAACAGACCTTGACCTCTCTGCAGCGCTCTTCCAAACACATCTCGTATCTGTCGCACAGAAAACAGCACAGCACCAGCAGCTCCTCCTCACATGCTGTTTGAACACGTCAGTGACAAACACTCAGTGTGTTCCTTCTTCTTATTGTCAGGACATAACTGCATCTAAAGCAGCGTTGGTTCCTGTTTAGACATTTGAAGATTATTTTAAAAGCACACACACAGAGTACAGAAGTTCGGGGGCTGTGTATACAGTGCTGTGAAAAAGTCTTTCCCTCCTTCTCGATTTCTTAGTCCAAGATAACCTGAGTAAATACAAAATGTAGTTTTTTAATGATGAAGGAAAAGAGCTATCCAAACCTGATTTTCCCCTTGTTAAATCATGAATTGACTGTGATTTTACATTTACATGCATTTTTTGTAAAGCCGAGTTCAAGAAACCCCTTAAATAGAATCTGGCTGACCAAGTGAAGCAGGCTAAAAGATTTTAAAGAGCAGCATATCATGCTACAATCTAAAGTACCAGCTGAGATGAAAGAAATCACTGACATTAATCAGTCAGGAAAGGGTTACAGAGCCATTTCTAAGGCTTTGGAGCTACACACCTATCTGCTTGTGAGTGAGAAAGTAAGTCCCCCTTAACTCTAATAACTGGTTGTGCCACCCTTGGCAGCAAGAACTGCAATTAAGCATTTGTGTTAACTGACAGTGAGTCTTTACCATCGCTGTGGAGGAATTTGGCCCACTCTTCTTTGCAGCTGTGTCTCCAGACAGGAATGTGAACCCCAAAGCAGGACTCGCAAAACAGAATTTAAATGGAACACTGAACTTTATTAGCTGTTCTGCTCAGGACACAAATTAAATACATGATTACAAACTCGTATTGCACTGGTTGTGAGCCAAGAAAATAAAAACTCAAGAATTACTAGGAAATAACAAGGAATAGCAAGAACACATGGAGGATGGGAAGTCATTGACAACCTAACAAACAAAACACAAAAAACTGGGCAAAAAGCCAAGGACCATGAAATGCCTGTGTAAGGTCATGCCGGGGCATCTCAATCTGATTTAAAGTGTGGACTTTGACTAGCCTGCTCCAAACGTTTGTTTAGTCTGAGCCATTCAGAGGTGGACTTGCTGGTTTGTTTGGGGTCATTGTCCTGCTGCATAACCCAAGTGAGCTTCAGCTTCACAAACTGAAGGCCAGAAATTGTCCTTCAGGATTTTCTGGTAGAGAGCAGAATTCATGGTTCCATCAATTACAGCAAGTTGTGTTGTTCTTTGAGATCTTTTAGCCTGCTTCACTTTGTCAGACTGGTTCTGTTTAAGGGGTTTTTCTTGATTCAGCAGGTATTTTCCCTTAATAAGTTAAATTGCCATTTAAAAACTGTATTTTGTATTTAAGTATGTAGTTTGTTTAATGATTGGAAACATGTAAATGTAACAAACAACAAAAATCAGGAGGGAGGGTCTCACTGTCATTCCCCACGTGAGCGTTGAAATATCCCATTGATAGATAGATAGATAGATAGATAGATAGATAGATAGATAGATAGATAGATAGATAGATAGATAGACAGATAGATAGATAGTAGCACCCGCCTAGAAACTGCAAGAAGAGTGGGTACTCTGAACTGT
>VOQJ01045181.1:0-24584 GCA_015052665.1 Apistogramma diplotaenia | reverse complement strand
GCCTTGTTAATGCCTTTATATGTGTGTGTGTGTGTGTGTGTGTGTGTGTGTGTGTGTGTGTGTGTGTGTGTGTGTGTGTGTGTGTGTGTGTGTGTGTGTGTGTGTGTGTGTGTGTGTGTGTGTGTGTTTCAGTGGATAGCACACCTGTGGTTTGGACATCCATGCCAGCAAAGCTTTTGTTGGGGTTGCTGTCAGTGGTAGTGAAGGCCGTGTACATACAGATGATGTTACAGTGTTTACTTGTCTGGATAGCCTTCGTACGGTATCGCTTAGCTGAGCCTGAAAAGTCCATCATACAGAGAAACGGTAAGAGATGCACAGGAGTGTGGAGATAATAGTAAGTAAAGTAACCGGTAACGCGCCCACCATGTCCAGTGTCGCTTTCTTTCTCTGCCATTTTCTCAAAGTCTCTTATAACTGAGCGGGCGGTCAGTTGGTGAATGATCTCCTCCCATGGTTTCCCTCCTCTCCCCTCTTCACCTCCCCTTCCATATCCCTCACCTACGTCAATGTCCTGGCTCTCGGGGGTCCACAGGTGTCCGAGGTCTACAGTGACTTCCCAGGACACAGGCCTGCCACTCAGGACTCCATGAATAAGAGAGCGGCACTGGCCTGGGGGAGGACTGTCTGGTGGCATGGCAGTGAAGAGATACTCTGGGTCTGTGAAACTGTCCCAGTCCATAGGAGAGGCAGGAAACAGGAGTCCATCTGAGGGGTGGAGTGAGAAATAGAAGGATCAAAATTTCATGGAATTGAATTAGTAAAGATGATCTTGCTTTTCTTTGCACCGAAACTCACTAGAGTCAGTGAGGCTTCTGTGGGACACTGTCCCTCTTGATGGGAGCTTCGTCTCCCCGTCACTCTCATCTAGCTTCCCTCCCAGTGTTTGGTCAAAGGAGACCCTCTCCAGAGCCCTTCTCAGGCGATGCATCTCTAATTCACCCTGGGGGGATGAAAAACTTCGTGCCGCCATGGTTGAACGGGCGAGTGATTTTTGTCTCCTCTGAGATTCCTCACCTCCGTCCAGACACGCGTTCTTGTTGTAAAAGAGGGAAAAGCAAACAGGTACAATTTTATATGAAGATGGTGACATTTTTCATTTTCTAAAGCAGATTTCTCTCATTCTGATTCACAGAACTGAGGGTTATATATGGTTTTCTTTTCATAGCTTGTTCTGTCTGCATTTTTCCAATAACTTTCCTGATTACAGAAAAGTCTTACTTTTTTGGTCCCATTGTCCGAGCTTTTGGCTGACAGGTCTTGCTGCCATGCTGAGTCTGCCCAACGAGACAGAGATGATCTCTGTTCTGGTGGGGGCATCTTCTCGAGCCCTTGGGGCAGAGACCTTGTATCAAGCACTGGACCAGAAGAGTGAGAGCTGGAGAGAAAAGCCCCGTCAGAATTCGAGGCATGTATGTGAGAGTAGGACTGCGTTTGCAAACTTCGCTCGCTGCTGAGGGAGCAGCGAGTGAGGACGTACTGCTCCTGAATGTAAGAGCTCTCCTGGATCCTCCTCCTCACATCGCTGGACCAGTCCAGCTCCACACCTACAGTGGACAAACGCCAGCTGTTTAGCCACTTTGGTTAAAAGTGTCCAGTTGGCAAATAGAAACATTAGCGATGAGTGAGTGACCGACCTGGACTGGTGCCTGGGTCCGTGTCTCTGGCACAGGAGAACTCCGAGGAGATCTCTCTGGAAATTTCCCTCAGTGCCTCCTCCAAGTCGGTGCCATCTGCACTTGTCACCACAGGCATGAGCTCAGAGGCCGGAGGAGGCGAAAGCTCATCGTTTGACGGCCCGAAAACTGAACCTGTGGAGCCGCGGTGCAAATCTTTGTAGCTCTGTTCCTGACACTACAAAATAAAAAGCAAAGATAATTTTTTCCTCTGCAAAACACATTAAACAAAGAAGCTTAAAAAAACCCCACTATAGACTATACCTCTGTCTTTTTTGCTTTGAAACTGGTCATGTCGTAAAGCGTGCAGTATCCTATAAGGCGATTCCCGGGGTAGAGTGGAGGGATTTCACTGGGTGTAAGCAGAGCCTCCATGTTTTCTGGCAGATACCAGTCAATCCGTACATCGGTCAGAACAGGTTCAAAGGCCTTTTTCAGAGACTTGATTAACTGTGGTAGAGATGGGGATAAATTAGCTCATTTCAAATGTAACACAATCTGACAAGAGTCCCCAGAAAAACACTTTTTTGTGAGTGATCACAAACTGAAATGCCTGCTAAACCCTGGTGTAATCTTACAAATGTAAAAACAATCATTAAGCTTATTAAGTACAAAAGCCAGGACCTCTAAATTGCACTTATATGCTTAAATAATTCTTACTATTTACAACTGATAGTTCTTTTTTTCTTTGCTGAAAGGCAAGTTTAAAGCCCCAAACTTCACATTTGTATTCCCTAAAGATTTTGCCTTTGATAATTCATCTCCTTCCAGTAGGTGGCAGTGCTGCAGTGGTGCTGACCTTGGGCTGGAGTCTCTCCTCATCATCCAAGAACTCTGTAGTCCCTCCTGTCAGTTTGGCAACGCCCTGCAGGAGTCTCCTGCAGGCTCGGGGACCAAAGCCTAGGCCAAAGCATCTGCAGAGGTATGTACATTACATTTGTATCATCAAGAGAAAATCAAATCAGGATATCAAGTTGTGTGAGTATGATTTCCACTTTCTGTTGTTTAAAGAAATTTTTTTTTGTTTTTTTTAATACACATCCTGCACAAAACATAAAATGTTCCTCCTATGAGAGACTCTGGGGGATCACAAGCCATTTGGCTAACTGAGAGTCTAAAGGGCTCAGGGGACGGAACAATTGAAAAGGCTGAGATGTCGAGCAGCAGTCTAGCTGGCTAAATATGGAAACCAAAACGATATACCACCGAGACAAGAAACACCTTTCCAGCTGCAGACTGTTGCATGGCAACCTAATTAACATGTAGCAGAATTAGCTGTGTCCCACAAGACTATAGAAACAATAAACATGATCATAGTTTGCAAAAGGACAGCCAAAAATACAGGGGAGAAAGTCAGTCCAACAGGCGAATACTAATAAGGCATAAATGGAGTCGTTCTGCATTGGTGAAAGGCCCGGGGGAACCAGAGGGGCGTGACTCTTACTGCAGAGGAGAGCACTTAACGGGATTACTGGGCGTGGCTGAAAAATACTTGAGCTTCTTTCTCCTTTATTCTACAGAGCTGTGCTCTCACATCTTTATGATCACAGTTTGCTTGGGTCCCCTCTCCGTCCTCCCACACATTCACGTTCACTCCTCTCTGCTTGCTAAACACAGCCAAATGCAGGCTACATAATGCATTTTTTAAAATTAAACTGTTATTTTAACTATCAGTTTTATGTGTTTCTTCTCTGCACCCTCCTTCATATGATGTCCATACCTGCCAGCGCACGGGTTTCTGCGTACTAGCTCCAGCACTTTAGCCACATTGCTGATGGATCCATCAGTAACAATAAAGACCTGACGAGGGTATGAGCGCTGCATGGGCTGTTGATACACCCAGGACAGCGCCCCCAGCAGGTTGGTGCCTCTCATGTCAGCTCTCATCCTCTGGATGTACTCATAGGCTTGAGTTAGAGTGACCTACATGCAAACATGCAAGTGATTAAATTAGGGATGCAATCAGATCCTCGGTAAAGGAGGGAGAAGCAAACAACACCTGTCCGACCGCAGCGCCTGTGCAAACATGTTGTCAAGATAAATTTACTGTTGGTTATCAGATGCACTAATTAGCCTGTGAGGGAAGCAACAAATTAAATCAGCCCTTCTCTAATAAAGATAGCACAAAGAAACACACATTAGCACCTGCCTTAAAATGACCTCAGTTCACACTGTGGACAAACATGCCTGTCAGGGCAGGAGATGGACGGACATGTCCTTCCAAAGTGAAAATGCATGAAAGGCCACCATATGGTGGGGAGAATGAGCAAAGACTGTTTGTCCTTGCAGCCCCGGGTCTGGCTAAAACCTGATACTCTGCTACTAAGGCAACCCAAGGAACTGACCTATTGCCTGATTAGAGAGTAGACAGCAGAACAGATAGTCCTGCATGACTGAATAACATCTGGGTTCATAAAAAACATCAACCAAATGCTCCGTGTGTTCTCTTGTACTGGAAAGAATTCACACATACAGTATCAAGAAAAACATGTGATTTGACTTTCACTAAAAATCTTTTAAATATGCCCAATTCAAATTGGGTCTAGCAAAGCTCACTCAGTAATACTAACATCAGTGCAGAGCTTGCTGGAGGTGAACAGGGGCTTGATGGTCGTACCAAATCCCACAATGTTGAGCATTGTGCCAGAAGGCAGACTCTTCAATGCCACCACCATGGCTTCCTGTTGGAACATGAAAAGATACAATCATATGGGATCCTATATGGACAATCACATAGGATGCAATCATATAGATACATGTTCCAAAATCTGAAATTCATGCTCCATTCGTATGTTTTTTTGACTGCTGCTGACCTTTACACGCTGGATGTTGGCGCCACTCATGCTGCCACTGCGATCAATGAGGAACAGCAGCTCTCTGGTGGCTTTGTACACTTCCAGAGGCTGACGCAGCAAGTCGGGGCAGAAATTGAGCATCAAGACAGGGCTACACAGAATGTCCTTGTGGTATCGCTTCCTCACGAACTCCAACTGCAGGCCGAGTAGGAACATCAGCAGTGAAAGCTTAACGCCTTAATGACACTGAGAAAAAGCAAAAGAAGTAATAAACGGAGTTTTCGCCGACCTTTCTTTCGGGCTCTGAATCCTTGCGTGTGCAGCGAATGAAATCCCGGCGGGAGCAGATTTGCTGCTCATATTGGTTGAAGGAGAGCCTACCTCTCTCCATGATGACCAACGGGCTGTGAGGTTCTGTGGAAGGGTTTCAAAGTTAGAACAAACAAAAAAAAAAGCACAAACTTTTTAGGTCGCTTTGTCATTGCTCACCACTAAGGTGCAAAATGATCTCTATGTGTCTGTCATATGGATGCTCCTGTGCCAAGGTGATGTAAGTGGCAGAGGCACTTTGAGCACTAGGATCTGCATCTGCCCTCAGAGCATGAGTAGGGCTCTCCAGTCCTATGAATAAAGAGAGATCAGTATACATATTGCAATGTCATGCAACCTTCTTTTAAACAATTTGTTCAGCAAGATTAAATCCGTTTCAGTGTCTGGCTGTGTTTGGACTCAGATCCTCTATGAAGCAATTCATTTGATTTGGTAATAAGATTGCCTGCTGTTTTAATATTTCACAATGGCTGAGATGAAAAGCACTGAATCAGCCTTCTTTGAGCAGTACCAGCCAGCAGACAGGCCCCTCTGACCAGCAGCTGGAAGTTGAGCTCATAAGGTGCCAGATTGACAGCTGGGCTGGTGAAGATGGCGTGCGCACACTGCTGCTGAGAGTGCACAATCCGGTCTTGTTTTGCTGAGGTGGCACCAAAACAGCTGGTTGCCCTTAAAAAAAAAAGAGCACAATGGTAACTATTTAGGGAAACAATGTGAGAAAAGTATATTAAAAAGAGTATTGTCACAGTTACTTTAAGTACCCAGTTTCATCAGACTTCCCCCCACTTTCACTCTTGCTTGGAGTCATCTTGCCATTGACGAGCGGGGTGAGGAGTGTGGGGTAGACAATCCGAATGGCTCCGTTTTCTAACGTGGGAAGTTCCAGTGTCGTACTTATTATGATCGACACTAAATCCATGGGGCCAATGACTCCGGTGCCCACAATGAAAGTGGTTCTCTCCAGGTCCTCATCCAGAATTAGATGCCCTAAAGCCAAAATACAGCACAGAAAACTATTAGAGAAGGAGGAAGGCCGAATCTCATTTTTACATTTTTTTACGACTGTCTGCAGCATGATTAATAAATATGAATGTGTAAAGAACGCACAGTTAAAAAGGCAGATTAATTACTGGTATTTACTCAATAACCATCAGCTGAATTTAATACATCACTCTGTTGCCTGCAGTTAAGTAGATACATTTCTACTAAGTGAATGCCATTACAGCAATAGGCAGTGATCCAAATCAGATCGGAGACGGGCCTTACTGTACTGAAACCACACTGAAGCTATGAATAACTGTAGCAGTATCCATAAATAAATCTGTGTGATATCTGCTCAGTAAGCACTGGGCTTATATGTGTAAATGCTGGCTGGGGATAACTCTGATTGTTAATACCTTACATGTATGCAACTGTATTAGATAAATATTTGAACACTTTGGCATAAGGTTTTTGGATTCACTGCATTCTTCCATCGTCTCCTCACCATTGGTGCATTGCATGTCAAGACTTGGGCTCCCACAGCAGCCCCACTCCAGGCCATTCCCTTCAAGACCAGCTCCAGGGCAGCAATCCAAACAGCAGTCCTTTAGCTTTCCTCGGCTTTGGATCTGGACTCCGACCAGCCGGCCTGCGATCACAGCTTCAAAGCCCACCACAACCTCCTTTTCACAAAGAGGGTATATGAACACACCTGGATGAAGGGGCACAGAAATGCAAACCCAGGTGATTCTTTAGAGCTCCTCTGCCAAGACACATGAAACTGAGACATATTTTTGCTTTAATAAAAAATAAAAGATCTGGAGTAAATTGCACACCTTGAATTTTCTCCTTAGGTAAGACACTTAATTTCTTCATAGCTGAATACCTGAATCAAATAAAGGCTTTAAAGTGCCCAAAATTATTTTATAAAGGTTTTATTTGTTAAGAAAAAACATTAAGGCATTTTCTGCATTGAAATACATTTTAAAGCAGTAAAATTACACAGTTTCAGTGTAGTAATTATCCAGCAATGGTGTATTTTTTTGGGATGTGTTAGGTCAGAGTCCATGCTACCTTAGGATTTTCCTCCCCTTGCTTTGGCTGGTAAAGTCATTTGTGCACCACTTTGACTAACTGTAAGGTATTCATTAATGATAAGATTTTACATGAGTAAAGTGAACATTTAAAGGAAACCTTAAGTATTAATAAAACCATCCTCATATAATGTGTAAGAAACTGGCTGCTTTGAACAAATTTAATAAGTATTTTCCCCTTTTTTTTTGGTATTTCTGGTGTTCCTCAAGCATCAAGTCTTGTCCCACTACCATTTTTAATTTCTAGGATACAAAAGCCAGTACTTCTAAATTCTACTTATATACTTTTTCATTATCCTTTGCAATCAACACCTCTTAGTTTATGCTAAGTCTGTGTCTCGTGGTATATCATCAGGTTATAGTGTGCTACACTAAAATCTGGCACTTAGAGTCTAACATCTGTCTACTCACCTTCTACAGATTCCACGTCAGCGTTAGCATAGGTAAGGTGTGCAGTGATGCCCATAGAACAGCCATTGGCACAAGATTTGATGCAGGAAGCCTTGAGTAGCAGTGGTTCCCATGTGGAACGGTTTCTCAGCCCCACCATCTTTTCTGTGAAATTAAGCCTCTACCCAGCTGGTTGGATTGAAACACAGGTGCACAGGTCTGTGGAATAGTGTGGACAGACAGGAAGGGGAACATGTGAGTGTGCATTTAAATTCTGTCATTTTCTATTCAGAGCACAGTCACAATGATCTTTGTAAATCAGACCTGATTTTTGCTGCACAGATTAACACGTTCACAGTTTTATGTATCTACACTATGAAAGCCATATATTTATTTACATGTGTGCACATATCAGTTATTGGTAATCTAACATGCTATCATGTCTCCTCAGGCTCTTAGCAACCAACTGTGATAGCTAAAGTATAGCAGGCTTGGTCAATCATTAACATAGCTGCTCAGCACTTGCTACGCTATGCATCACGCCTAGAATTTACAATCAGCTGCTAATCACTATGCAAAGCCACATGTTCTTAAAACTGTGGTATACTTACATCAGTCCTTGCTAACTGCGGGAAGACATAATGCTGTATTAAAACTGGGTACTGGAAACCACCCTCTCATCCAGATATCCCTCAGTTTCCATTTATGCAACTAACACTGTCCTCAGTAATTCTTCATGACTAATCACTAAATAACATTAAGTACAACAGGTGATGAGACCAGTGTGTAGATCACTTAGTGAATGGTAGGGTGAACTAAACTCTGCATATGTGTATGTGTATGTATATGTGTTTGAGTATGCATACATGGGTGCATTTGTGTGCGTTCATCTGTGTGTGTTTGCTGTGATCAAGGTAATGGTCTTTGCGCATCTACCTTTCTAACAAGATCAACAGCCTCCATCTGGCTACTGTGCTCTCAGAGCATAACAAGCAAATAAATGACTGGTTAGTCAAAGTAGAAAGGAAAAGTACAACAGCAGCCCTCTTTGGACTGGTCAGAGGAAGGTCTCTGACAAAGCTAATAAATATTCTTGCCAGAATTGCTGATTAAAAACAAACAAACATGTAAGACAGATAATGACATCTTCACACAGTAAATGCTGGTCATGTGACATAATACATCTTAAAAGATGAAAATGACATACACATGCACATATTAACCTTGAAAAGTTGTGTCTGAACATGAAACATATGTATATATGAACAAATACTGCAACATCCAGTATCATTTTCAGGTGCAGGTAAAGGTTGTTGTGGCAACTTTATGCATTAAAAGTAAATCTTAGAAAGTGATAATTCTGTGTTTGTCTTGTGAGATTTAATGAATCAGTCTGGTGTTCGCAGTAGCAGAGGTGGTTACGAGTTGGCTCTGGGCAACACTGCAGTCTCCTCATGACAGTTACAATGCCCAGATAACAAGCAAAATAATCGTCCAGGAACACTTACTGTACTGTTGAGTGCTGTGTCTGCTAATTTGCCTCTGTGTCCAGTCCCTGCATCACTCCGCCACCACATCTGCTACATCTGCTCCCGGGTTTCCCAAGTGATACGTTAGGAGTTTTCCTGTTAGCGGATACTGCTTTCTGTTCTCCCTCCCTCCCTCCATGTCTCTCCCTCGCTCTGTCTCTCCTTGCCTCCCTCCATAAATCCACCAGTTGCCCTATAAAAAAAAGTCGAGTCACAAATCAGAGTCATATATGCATATATGTGAATGGACAACAAATGCAATGCAAAGCTATCTCTGCTTAAAGAAAAACAACATTATCTTCATGTACAGAGGATTATTTGGCCAATTGGTATATTTACTGTGGCTACATAAAGTCTGTGCAAATTTGTTTTCATTGCCTGGCAACACATTAAAGTGACTCTTTCAGATTAACTAGAGGTCTCACTGCTGTTATCAATCACCAGCATGCATCTCTGCGCAAACCCACATTTCCTGTAATGTGAAATGTCATCTGCTTACCTGCTCTGACCTGAGCCAAAGAGATGATCGGAAACTATGATCAGGACCTGCTGCTGAGGCAGAAGCTCAGATCGGTAAGTGAGGCAGAGCCTGCTTTTCATCCAGACAATTGGCCGTGATGGTAGCAGCACCATAATTCATGGCTAATGGCTTGGCTAGAGAGGAGGGGGGGGAGAGGGGGGTGTTCTGCCTCTCCCAACAGGTCAGTCAGAAGCAGCAGAAGCACCAGCAGCAGGCGTGGGGAGGTGAGACCGAAGAAGGAGCAGGTTTTTATCCTCTTGTCTTCCTTTCAGTGGCTGGAAAAAACAAACAAACAAAACAAAGACGTATGCACAGCAATTTAGGATCCTATAACCATGATTTATCGCGTTACCTGTATGTCGATTTTGGTTTACTTATCTTTTAAAATAAAAATAGAAATAGCTTTTCTTCACTTGATCTTTACACCTCATTTGTTCTGTCATCTGACACAGAAGATAACATTTGAGATAAATAACAGAATTTTTAAAAACATATATTTGTTAAAACATCACCCCAGATTCAGATCTAGTTGGACAACTATTTTTTTTGCCCCTCTAAACCATGAAGAATTGATGATGACACAATAAAAGTTCTGAAGTTGATTCCGAGGGTTAAATTAGAATTTGGTGGCTTTTCATGGAACCTCAAGCTCTGTAAATGAAGCTCATCATTATCTAAGTATGAGAAGCACCTTCATGAATGTACATACAGAAGTTTAAGCTCAGGATGCAATCCTGTGACTCAAGAATAGAAAGGCCAAATGAAACAGACAATAATGGGAATCGTGTGCAGAGAGAAAGAAGAGCTGCAAATGGAAATGGATCACTAATGTTCACTCATGATGCGACTGCTAATAAACATAAATAACAAGTTTAGAACATTAATCTCTGATCAGATTCAGTCAAAAATGAGAGGGTAGTGCTGCACAATGCAGAGGGATAATAACACAAAAACTGTGAAAGCAGGGGCTTCTTAGGGCAAAGAAATCTAACAATCTTGAAAGGCAAGTTGGATGCCTGACAACAACTCAAATGAGCGTGCTTTTTACTTACTGTACACAAAACTAAAGCAGAAAGAAAGAGTCACTAACAAGCAGTAACTAAAAGCAGCTGTAGAAAAGGCCCGGCAGAGCATCACAAAGAAGGAAACACATTGCTGGGTGATATCTATGGTTACTAGACATCAGGCAGTGACTGACTGCAAAGAAACTAAAAAATATAGTTATATTAATGATTATGCTTGAACCTGTGAAAACTGGGAAACTGAACATTTATATGTATAAACCCAAAAACAAGACACAAAAAGCCATTTTATCTGGCCTGACACGAAGGCCAATACAGCATTCCAAACAATAGTACACATGGAGAATCATATAGAGCACTCACAGGGAAGATTTATACATTTATAAATAAAAAGGAAATAACCCAAAAGGTAATTACTAAACACTGAAACAATATTACAAAACGAAAGTAGGTAAAACTGGGTAAACAAAATTTCACACCACCACAACAAAGCAAAAAAATAAATAAAAAAAACTCTGAAAATACAATGAACACAAAAATCTTAACTTTACACGCAGGAATAACAAGAGCGCTAAAACAGAGAGTCAAACTCAACAAGGTACAACATTAGGGGCCACAGCATACATACTGTAGCTTACTTACTTGAATTTCAGGTGAGAGTAACTTCAGTTCAAATCCACTGCAACTGTTTAAACATGCTATTTAGATTTAGAAATACAAGAATCACTTAAACTGGCATAACGTTTGACAAGACAAGTCACAGTATTTGTTTCATTGATTGTTTCTTTAGTTTAGCTCTTGTTTTTCATTATTGTTTGGCAGTTCTATGTCCTACAGGTGTGTGAGAGACAGACAAAGAGAGAGGAAGCAGGTAAGGTCAGGATAGTGGAGTACCGCCTTCTGATAGTTCACCTGAAAAGCACTCTGTTTTGATGTTCACGAGAAGACATGAGACAGTGTGCTATACTGTCTGTGTTTCATATTGCACTATATTCTTTAGAGGATGGGGGGACTTTTAAATTACATATATAACCTTTTCAAATGTTGGCTGGAAATTATATGATCTTTAATGAAACATTAAGTCAATAATCAATTTATATATTCAGCCCACTGAAATGTGTTATTATTGTGCCCACTATAGAAAAACTCGTTGCTCTCATGCAACACTTTGTTTTCCGCTCAAAATGTTGCATAAGTGCAACGAGTTTATCTCTGCACAATCTACTTTTCAGAAGGAGTTTTTGTTATAAAATTTTAAGTGACTATAGAATCATGAGGAGCTCAGATGCAAAAAAAAAAAATGATGTGGATTTTATGGTAAATTTTAGTAATTCCATTATTTCATTTCACAGGAAATGGTGAGGTGCCCCCCCCCCCAAAAGAAAAATATAAATATAGTAATTTACCTACTTTTAGTACATATTTTGTTTGAGGCAAAATCTTCATTCTATTCTTCCCAATGAAGGCAAAAGAGCACAAATATCAGACTATAATTTAAGAAAAAAAAAGTGAGACCAGCACAGGCCCGCCAGTACTACCCCATTAGTACCTACTCAGCTGGGGATGACCGGACTCCACACAGCTTGTCATGGCTTGCTGTGTTTCCATCACAATTGAGTCCCACCTCAGTGTGGGCGGAGTCTATATAGCAGCGTGGGCAGTAGTCTCTTGACGTTTGATCACCGAACATGTTACACTCACCTTCAGCTGTGTTTACAATCTGATCACCACCAACTAAAGTCAGCTCCTCAGTGCTGCCAGAAAATGCTTGAAGTCACATGGTCCAATCTTGCATTCTAATTGGTTCAAAGGACACGAAGGCATTTATGGGCAATTGGAGATCACGGTTGAAGGCTTTTGATAATTCAGACTATTCAGAGACGAGGTCTGACGATTGATTGGAGTATAGTACCTGTGGCAGTACTATTCGGGGACCGGATGGAAAGCCTGCGGGCCGCCAGTTGACATTTCCTGCTCTAGGTCTTCCCCCAAAAAACAGTTTCAAGTTTAAGGAGCACAAAGGCCTAATAGAGGCTTAGAGATTTAGCATGAGCTTATATCAGCAGTTTAGAGAAATTTGAAATTATGTAGGTCTATATTGTGTTACTTGCAATAAGCTAGCCTACTGTTTCTTGAACACCTATAATGCAGTCATATTAAAACTTGAAGATTATAAAGTACATTACAATCTCAGCTGAGGGTAAATACTCTGAACTGCAGGAGCTTTCCGTATTGTGACACTAGATGTCAGTCTTTACCAAGCCTCTGCTTGTGGCTAATCTTCATGCAGCCTGTCTCCCTTTTCAGCTGGCTGCTTGTGCTTTGCTGTTTTTAGGTGCAACAAAGTGGCTGTTTTTTTAATCACCAGGAACTGAACAAAGACACAAAGCTAAAAGCACACAGCATGTAGACAGACATATTAAGGACACACTGACTATTCCTTAAAGGTACAACCACCAGGTGCTGAGTAGTTTCCAAACATCGACCCACTGGTGGCTGAAAGGGGAAAAAAAGGGATAAAAGTGGTGGTGATGAGGCAATAGGGTTCAGCTTTTCACCCCTCACGTGTGGCTCACAGGTCAAAGATACAGATTCTGCATATCTGGTATTAAAACCATAACTTAGTAAAGTTTTGTATCTTCACGCCACTCTTTTTACAACCACAATTATTCCTCTTAAAATGCAATAAATTATGAGACGATCAAGGGTGAGTGGTTGAATTATTATCAGGAAAGAGGATCTGAGCTGTGTTTCCACATAAACCTAATCAGCCATGTCATCATTCTCACTCCATTTACGTAAATTGGAGATTTCATTATTGAACAGTTGGTGGTTAATGTGCATTTAATGGCAGTTAATGTGATTGTTGAGGTCATAATAGATCTAATTAACAACATGTCTAACAATGACAGGCCTGTGCAGACGAGCTGCTTCTGCTTGACTATTGTCATGAGGTTCAAGTGTCTGTCTGTGCTGAAATGTTGGGAACCTCTTCTCCCTTGCGTACCCCACTGACCTAGATTTCAATTGTTTTCGGCCTGAGACAATGGGGGGGGAAATGGTTTCATAACCGAACACAATACCTGAGTGTTTTTCAACACGATTGTTGTTAAGATTCTCATTGTGGTGCGCGTTTGTGGCTGTGCATTGTGCATTTTCTATATGTAACCTGCTCCGTCAGCCAGCCATTGACAAGCCTGTGCACCCCTCGGTAAATCATCTGTATAAGATTTAGCAGATGATTTTGCATTCACATGAATTTCTGCAGAGCAGCTAGTGTATTCACTGCTTCTAACACAAGCACACCTCTTGTGTTTCCTCAATAAAATCATATTCTCCTGAGGAGTGTGGTGCTTTTAGCATCAGTTGCATGTAGTCATCATTTATATAGCAAAACAAGGCCAAAATATAGAAATGGTGTGTGAAAAAATTAAGCACACCCTTACTGCTGCAACAGGACGACGGTGAGTACTTGATTAACAGATTATCAGTGTGAGCAGTAGTTTTATCAGTTTACTGGTCTGGAGCATTCAAAACAGGCCTCAGTTAGCATGTTAAATGTTAAAGCTCCTGACATTACAGTGAGAAACAGACTGTTTGGAAGGCTTGCCAAGAGAAAGCCTCTTCTCTCTCCAAAAAGAACACGGCAGGTTTGCAATGTTGAATCTGAACAAACAATAGGACTTCTGAAACAGTGTCCTTTAGACAGATGAGATCGAAGTGGAGACGTCTCGCCATCAAAAAAAAAACCCAGCATATCAGCACAGTCAAGCACAGGGTTGGAAGGGTGATGATTTGGGCTTGTTTTACTGCCACCTGAACACATTGCAGTCCCTGAGCCGACCGTGAGCTCCTCAGTATACCAAGGTATCCTAGAGTCAAACATCTGTCTGTCAGCTAAAGCTCGGCCTCAAATTAAAATATACAGCAAGATAATCCCAAGCACGGCAGCAAATCTACAGCCGAACGGCTGAAAAAGAAAATCCCCAGTCAAAGTCAGTCCTCAACCTGACTCAAGTATTGCATAGTGGGACCTTAAGAAAGCTGTGCATAAACGAGTGCCCAATGAACTGAACAACAATGTAAAGAAGCGGAGGACAGAGATTCCTCCAAAACTATGTGAGAGGCTGAAAGTCATGCAGAAAAGGATTACTTTAAATTATTGCTGCTTAAGGTGGTTTTAAAAGCTGAATCACAGGATTGATGGGTCTTTTTTTTTTTTTTTAATCTCACTTATAGATCCAAGGTAGGTATTTTACTAGCAAGAAGAATTACAAAACCTTAGCTTTAAACTGTGAAGTTTCCTATCAAAGGCACCAGAGAACATCACAGATGTAGAAATTGGCAGGGGGAAAAAAGAGTGCTCCAATGCTTGGATGATAGATAAAGGAAGAGTGTGCAAAAGGCAAATTAATCAAAGGACATCAACAGAA
This sequence comes from Apistogramma diplotaenia, assembly GCA_015052665.1. Lineage (NCBI taxonomy): Eukaryota > Metazoa > Chordata > Actinopteri > Cichliformes > Cichlidae > Apistogramma > Apistogramma diplotaenia. Next base: position 9,814 of record VOQJ01045181.1, on the reverse strand, counting down.
AATGGTTTGGGGGGGTTGGAAGGGATGAAAGAGTGCCGCCCGTTTGTTCAGCGCCGTTCCCACTCTGCTCCTCCTGAACCTGCTCTCTGATCTCATCGTGCCGCACGAGTGCATACAGGAGGCTGCAACACAATGAGCACAACTAGATATACAAACATTAACAAATGTCTAAACAAAGCTTGAACATAAAGAAATGATCTAACTCACAGCAGTTCCTTGTTCACCTTTTAAACTCTCATGCTTTCATACTCGACTGTTCACAGCTTTACAGCATCAAAGCTTCTGAACTTACGTGCGTTGGCTGCAGAAGCTTTGGAACATAAACACACAGTCACACACTATCACATACTGTTCGGTGTTGTCAGTGTGAACTGTCAGTGCTGGGTTGTGGCAGAGCAGTAGACGGCCCTCTTTGATAATGCTCTGCTAGATTAGGCAGCCGCTCTTTTTATCGTTCAGCCGGTTAGTTGGCTCAGAGTTGACTCCAATTTGTCCTCCTCCTTTGGGTTAGTCAGCATAGACTTCTTTGTGCATCCATCTAGAGTGTGGCCCCATGTGAAGATACAGGACATTCTGTTTTTTTAGCAGTTTAATCACTCTTTTAAGTTTACAATCAAAATTTACTAAATAGGTTGTTACATCTCCCAAGAAACCAGGGGGATGTGGGGAAAGTAACACAACGTTTCCAGTTTGAAAAAAGGAGACAGGAAGGCAAGTTAGGCAATGAAATAAATTGTTCTTATTAAATAATCAATAATCCCGCCGTCAAATGAAGAAAAAGCCAGCAAAACCTAGAAACGGATCAAAAGAGTACATCAAAACAGTTAAATAAGACACACACAGCTCATAAGCTGCAGAACAAAGGCTCCTCTCTTCCGTTTAATGGCTGAGTAGTCAACTGCACAGTCATTGGTGGCACCTATAAGGCTGGAAATGTGAGTCACAACCAGAGGTACAAGTAAATACTAAATAGATCTTATATTGTGCTTCTGCTGTACATGAGCACTCAAAGTGCTTTACAGCACCCATTCACCCATTCACATCAATTTAGTTCAATTCAGTTTTATTCACATAGCACCAAATTACAACATTCACCTCAAGGCACTTATTGTTTTAAGGTAAAGACCCTACAATAATTACAGAGAAAAACCAACAGTCAAGCAACAGTGGGAGGAAAAAACAGGACAAAAGACATGCTGTGGAAGAAACCTGGGGATTAATACATCACCTATCTAACACACACACACTCCAATAAATGCCACTGGGGTTCTGTATCTTGCCCAAGGAACCTTTGGTACACAAACTGGAGCAGCCAGGGATCAAACCACCAACCTTGCAAATACCTACTTCCTGCTTTACCTCCCGAGCCACACCCACCTTCACTGTGCAGCTGCATTAGGTGACATCACTTAAGGCCTAGCTTTAAGCTGCTTTAATCCTTTTTAATATGGAACATAGTTCTATTTATTTAGTCTGCTAATCTTTCTTTAAAATATAATTTTAGATCTTATTCCTTCAACTGTGTGACACTAAAGACACATTCCAAAATTCAAAATGAAGGAATCAGATATCGCCTGTTTGTTCTGCTGCTTTTTCTAAAAACTCTATAAATATGCATGTTTTAAATAGGATGATAGAACGTATCTCAATAATAACAAATGCATTTTCTCCAAATTTGAATTTGAATATGTCAGTATTGTTTTAGCAGGTGAGATAACATGAGAAAACCTAACAATGTGACCAAAAATCTACAATAAAATAAAGCTTGTAGTTTAAATCAGCGATTTCTTCTGGACTTTAAAAATACATCATGTCACTATGCAGTCTCTTACTGTATCTTTATGTAACAAAAGCAAAGTTCATCAGAGAAAGACAAAAGTGATGTGAACTGACAATATTTTAATGGAGGGGATAAAAGACTGTAAGTGATCAATGGAGGCGGCATCCAAGTGATGCCCAGAGGATGGCTTTGATGTGGCCATCCTCAGAGGGACGCCTGGGACAATGCCCTCTTTGAGGGGCATGGGGAATGGCAGACACTTGCTCCTGCTCTCTCACACTCAGCCTCCCTCAGTTTCCTGCTTGTTCCAGTAATACTGCGACTCTTCGGGTTAAGGTTCTGACACTCCTACATTCCTCTATTCCTGTGTCGCATCAGCACTTAACTGTATAACTTTCTCCCTCTTTCTATCGCATTAATTCAAACAACACCCCCTTCCCCACAGCCCAGCCAATCATTCTGCTTTCCCCTTCTCGCTCTCTCTCTCTCCCCCCTCCTCTGTATCTCTCTCTCGCTCGGTCTTCTTTCATAGAACCAAGCCTCTTTGTAATGTCCAGCTTTGGCAAGTTGCGCCCGATTTGCTGTCACAGTCTTAATGAATTCATCTGTTTGTGTATTGGCCAAGGGAGCAATTCTCCCTCCCTCTCCCTCTCTCTTTCCTATCCTCTACCCCCTCCCTCTTACTTGTGGTCCGCTGAGGGCTCTATATATACCAGGGACCACTCCATTCATCTATTGTTCCTCTAAGTAAACTTACAGACAGATGCCCTGGACCACAGTTTGGGAGAGAGCCCAGAGAGTCAGGAGGAGGGAGACATTCAGTGAATGCATAGAGCCACCAGACAACAAGGACCTGCAAACACTGCAGACTAGCCTCATCTCCAGCACATCTGCATCCTCTTCAGTCATACCGTGTGTCTCCTGTCTGCCTGCTTCCTGCCACTGTGGAGTGGAGGTCTGATGCTCTGACAGCATGCCGCTGCTGGTGTCACTGCTGCTTATGGGGTTGGACTGCTTGCTGGGAGCCCCGGCAGGGAGAGAGGTCTACAGGATGCCCCAAAGTGCTCTTAAAGGTAAACTTACACCCCTGAATTCAGCACCTGCACACCTCCCAAAATCCTGAAGTTTTGTTATCATTCTTTTTTTTCTTTAAGGTGGATGATTGTCTACATTCTTAAATGTAAATTAATTAATCTAAATGGTAAATGGACTACATGTAGTTCTTATATAGCGCTTTTCTACTCTTCTGAGCACTCAAAGCGCTTGATGATGTTAAACAATACACTGTAACAGAACCAAAACACATATAAAGACCAAGGAATTTCAATACTAGTCCTTATGACTTCTTTTCTAAGCCACATAGATTTGGCTCCATTCGTTTAATTTAGTGCAGTTTGACCTTGAAATCCTGCAGTAGTGCACAGTGTTGAAGGGCCTCTGGCCTTCTCTGGTTGAGGTGCTGAGCACAGCAGAGCCTTCATACAAGTTACTGGTGATGGCAGCGTGTTTGGAACAAGGGACTATGGGTCCCAGCCGCCCCAGGGCTGCCAGCCTGTGCCCTTAGGGCCTGTCCCTGCCCACCAGCCTCTGCCCGCTCAACCCTGGCCGTCTAATTAAATCTTCAATCAGCATTGTTGTTGTTAGTGGCGTATCCTGTGATGTTTTGTGCCGCAGAGGGGGGCTGCAGGGTCGGCGGCCCGATTGAAGTGTGTCCGTGGAAGACTCACCAGGGTGCTGAGCGTGAGCTAGCTTCCCCAAAATGCTGCCAATGAGCTCAAAGAGCAGCATGAGAAAAAGGGGGCTACTCACACACATACCAGAAATCTGCACCAATTCATGCTAATGCTTACATACACTGTGTTCCCACAGCAAATGACTGTCTTCCTTATAATCACCCGCTTTTGATACCTTTGCCAAGAGTTTCTCCTCAAAAAGAATGGGTAATTTTATCAGTATACTTTAAACACATCTCTGGGTATGTGTTCAGGGAAAAATCTGCTATCCTAAACAGTAGAACTGACTGACTTTGCACTGCAGCCCAATCAAGTGTTGGAGTTTGGAGGCAAATTCCAGTTTATGTTCCAAAATTTATGTTTAGGATTCTGCAAATTGATTTATCACTCATCTGTGTTTTCTTCCCTGTCCTTGCACGTCTTCTTTTTCTTCTCCAGTTTTCTGTTTATAAATGTTAAAATATGTCTTCCTTTCTCTTGTCTTCTCTTCTTTCTGTCCCCTCCTGCAGCTCTGTCAGACCGTGGCACTGTTGTTCTGGAAGCAGCCATGACCAGTGCTCTGTCCACCCTTGATCACGCAACGTCTGAGAGAAGCCAGGCTGAAGCCAGCTGCCGGGGTTGTGTTCCCTGCTTGTTTCAGAACTGCGGACAGCTGTCAGGGTCTTGCTGTAAGTGCAACATCACACTTGCTGCTATTTTATTCCTGATCATCTTCTAGTCACATCATATCACCGCTACATGTTTTCTTGGTATGTCTTAGATGTCCCGTTCTTGTCCAACAGTGTCTTCTTCCAATGCTCTATCAGAGCCCAGCTGTGAGGTCATCAGTAAAGCCCAGAAGCTTCAAGGCGAGGCGGAGAGGAGTTGGGCTCTAAGTCAGGCCTGTGCGTACTATCAGCATCGCTGTCCACCTGGTGAGGTGGACACGGAGAGCTGCATCAGAATCATGGGGGAGAGCTGCAGTGCTCGTGTCCTCCAGTGCAGCCTGCTTAACACAATGCAGAACCTTGAACCAGCTATGCAGACACATGCGCAGGGTGAGGGGAGACATCTATTCACAGATGCAGAGGCATGAGATTCATTTGCTTTGCTGCATTTTTCACCGTCGCTGCCTCTTCTCTGTCCCAGCAGCAGTGTGTGGTCAGAGATCACCCATAGTGCAAAACATAACACAGCCTCGCTCCAGGATTGTTGGCGGCTCTCCTGCACCTCCAGGCAGCTGGCCCTGGCTAGTTAACCTGCAGCTGGATGGTGGCCTGATGTGCGGAGGGGTTCTGGTGGACAGCTCCTGGGTGGTCACTGCGGCACACTGTTTTGCTGGGTAAGTGTACGTTTCTGAATATTTTCTATAGAAACACAGATCAGATAGTGGTTTTATTCACAGCACGTTTCAAATTGTTTCTTGACTTCTGCAGCAGCCGTAGTGAGAGCTACTGGACAGCCGTGGTAGGCGAGTTCGACATCACCAAGACTGACCCTGATGAGCAGGTTCTCAAAGTGAATCGCATCATCCCCCATCCTAAGGTTAAAACCCAAAGTGGGATCATACCTTTAATATTTCAGTTATCCAGTTAAATCAGAAATTCATTTTTCAGTTAAGCATTAACATCACCTTTCTCATCATTCTGCAGTTCAACCCAAAGACATTTAACAATGATATTGCTCTGGTGGAGCTGACGTCTCCAGTGGTCCTGTCTCAGCATGTCACCCCAGTGTGTCTTCCTTCTGGCATGGAGCCCCCCACTGGCAGCCCATGTCTGGTGGCAGGCTGGGGCTCCCTCTATGAGGGTGAGTTAAAAACATGCACTGTCATCATGTCCCTTTGGTAAATTCAAAAGCTCCTGTGAGTGTTGTTCTTATCCTTATTCTGCAGAGTCTGAGGATTAAAACCTATTATTATTCAGAGTAACCTTGGGACATGGACACATAGGTTATGGCGCTAGCCTTGTGAAAGTAAAAATCATGTGATATCCTAAAAAAAAAAATCAATAATGCTGTATTTTTCTTCACAGATGGCCCATCTGCTGACGTGGTGATGGAGGCCAAGGTGCCCTTACTGCCTCAAAGCACTTGTAAGAGTGCTCTGGGCAAAGAACTGGTCACCAACACTATGCTTTGTGCTGGTTATCTTTCTGGAGGCATCGACTCTTGTCAGGTGGGGGGACCAGCATTTCTATGGTCACTTTTGAATTGTCATTGTCAGTTATTGAAGTGGCGTGATTTAAATTCATTACAAAAGATCTGCCAAGCTATTTAAATCTCTGGGGGAATATCTTTAATCTGCAGGGAGATTCTGGTGGCCCCCTGATTTACCAGGACCGAATTTCAGGCCGATTTCAGCTCTATGGCATCATCTCCTGGGGAGACGGCTGTGGAGAGAAAGGCAAGCCCGGAGTGTACACGCGGGTGTCTGCCTTCTCTGACTGGATTCAGGCTGAAATACAGAGTGAGTGCACAAAATAATCTGACATGACCTCATTGCACTGTAAATGTAAATGAATCAGAGTGATCTGAAAAGTATTATCAGTGGCTGTTCCACTGATCACCACCATCATGAAATCATCAGCTCTACTTCTCCTTTTCAGAGTCATTCGGCAGCCGGGAACCAACATGTCCAGAGCTTCTGAAGACAACTGAAATGACAGAGGAAGAGCAGAGGTCAGAGTTCAGTTCTCTCTGTCACTTTTATAAACTGACCTGTCCTCCAGGTCAGTCTGCCAGCGCTTGCAGCCAAATGGCCGAGGACAAATGCCTCACCCGCTTCAAGAAATGTCGTGAGTATTTTTATTTGAAAAGCCCAGCTTCATGAATGTATAACAAATACCTAACATATTCCTTATGTGTTATTCCTTAAGGTTAGTTAGTGTTGACTTTTTTTATCTTTTGCTCTCTGTCTGTCTACTAGAGTTGCGCTCATTCCTGCAGACCCTGTTGGACTTGCTCCAGAGGGCCGAGGACTACATCAGGGACAAAGTGGACCTGACTTTCTTCACTCAGACTCTGCCTCAGCTCGTGGAGAATATCTACAGCACAGCTTTCACTCACACCAGAGAGAGGAGGGACCTGGGCCTGAACCACAGTCTCAAACAAATTGGAGGTACAAGACTTTTTCCATCATTTGTCCAAGTTTAAAATGGATAATCAAAGACAGGACCAGAAATATGAATGTTTATTCATATGCGGTGTACATCCACATCTTTATCTGCTCAAACTGTCATGCTCTGTTGCTCAGTGCTATAGCAGCTGTTTTATTATTTGCAGAAAAGCTAGGTGGAGCTGTGGTAGCAGCAGAGCAGGTTCTGTCTCCAGTTCCTCCAGCCTTATTCAGAGATGTCGGCGCCTTAGTGGACGACTGGGAGAAATACCTGAGAAACATGGCCGATGACATGGATAAACAAAACCCTGATGCATTCACAGGCATCTCCTCCAAACCCAAGAGACAGGAGGACAACCTTTTCTTACAGGTATATTGTTTGATGGTCGAGAATAAAGTGATACACAGGTTATTCTACCATTTGAATTGTATTTGTGTCTAATTTAATAAATAACTCAGTATTTAAAGGATGTAGACAAAGTAAAATGTAGTTAATTACAGCACTTGACTACAAAATACACACTGGTAAAACATCCATTAGACACTGTAGATGTTGGGACAGCACAGTTTTCTTTCATTTACAGAGATGGCTTCTCTTTGTTTCCATGTGGATTCATGTCAGCTTGCTCTTTTCAATGTCTCCAGACACAAGACTCCTCTGTACAGCAGCTGGAGGGAGAATATCGATCCATCATCTCAGCTCTGCGGTCCAAACTGGACTCCAGAGCTGCTCCTCCCATCCTGCACTTTGACGCAGTCGACCATCAAGAGGAGTCTCCCAGCAGTTCGTCTTTTCTTACTCTTTCCACTGGAGCACCAGACCACACCAACCCACCGCCTTCTTCCTGGCTGTCACCGAAGCCTTGGTCACTTCTAACAGCTTTGATAAATGATGTTAAGAAATTGAGGACACAAAGTGGGATTGTGGCAGAAGAAAGATCGCAGAGTGAAACCTCGTTTAGTGAAGAAGCTACTCCGAATGTAAAATGGAGCGCCACATCAGAGGATTTTACATTTTCCGAGAAAGGAGACAGAACAGAGTCAACAACTGTTGTCCAGCCAGTCACTGACAGTACTCCCACAGAGACTGCCGACTCCAGACAGACTGCTGACAAGCCTTTGAGTCTTCACAGAAAATACAGGAGCCTTCTTCACATGAGGCAAACAGCTGGTGCCAATGGGAAAAGTATGCGCCGCATCTTTATTCACACAAGTTTCATTAAATATATTCCAAAATCATGCATGTTCTCAAATGAAGTCTTTGTTTTTCCCCTGGTAGTTTGTCCCGGAGTGAGAGAGTCTGCACAGAAAGTCAGCCAAGTCCGAGACTCCTACAGCTGGGTCTTAAACATCCCAAGCAAGAATTTGCACATGAACTTCCAGGAGGTAAATATCAAGACGTAATGCACATGCAGTGCAATTAATTTATCATTTCTGAAACGCTCCCTTTGAATTTCTTTAGGTGTTGGTTGATCTGGGCTCCAAGAATGATCGAGGACTTTACCACGCGCGCGTCAGAGCTGTAGTTGGAGGACGACCTTTGACCTTCTACAGTCTTGTGGGCCTGGAAAATGAATCATTCTACCGTAGTGTGCCAAGGATCATTGCTTTGGCACTGGAGGCCTTCAAATCGTAACTTCCAAGAATGTATAAGAGCACTAAAATGAGAGAAAGTGATCTGAGAAACTGTTAACAGAGCGACGCGTTTAAAGCGCACACAAACTTTGCTTCTTCTTGTCTCCTGACACTGATTCGAAATGAAAGCATGAATGTATCAACCCCATTACTGATAACCAGTAACACCACGATTTTTTATGTGGTTGGAGACGCAGCCTTGTGTAACTTATGAATCTGAAACAAAATGATAAGTTATTCATATTGTCTTTTACAAAGGTTGAGCCTCTTGTAAAGCACATACACGTTATATATATATATTATGTAATGATTATTCTTGCAATATTTATTTGTATAGAGAAAAGTATTTGTATTTTTGTAAAAAAAAAAAAAAATCAATAAAACTGTCGCTGATGCTACAGGATGCTGTGATGAATGTAAGGAAACATTTAGCTAGTCCTGCAGTTTTCACTACCAACCGTTCTCTTTTTGTGACCCCCCCCCCACACACACACACACACTCACACACTGACACACATGCACGCATTCATTCTGCCTTTTAGGGAAACGTTTTATCATCAACACAGCAGCTGTTGCTATGATGAGAAGTGCCTCCATGTGCCTCCATCTCTTCTTATATCCTCAAGATGGGGAATTGTAAGAGGATCCAGAAATACAGCGGCCGCTAGAGTCTCTTATTGTCTGTCATTAGCCACAACTGGGAAGTGTAAAGGAAGTGACACTCTTTAAGCAGCAGCATTGTGTTAACCTTTGCATTTTTGCCACATATTTCAGTGTTTAAATGATACTTAACATTACAGTCGCAGACAGTTTGCAGCCAGGTAATCTCCCTCCAAAGGAATACACAGATATGCAGCAGCTGAATAAACACACATGCATACTTCTGTTACGACACATTAACTCCTGCTTTTGGTTTACATGCATGGGTGTGTATTTTTGTGATGCACACACACACAAGTAATGACAGGACACAAATGTGCTGGCATCCAGGGCCTGGCCACTCATCACAGACACTGTGCTGTAAATGGACAAGACTTCCCACCTGTTGTCTTGTCCACTGTTTGTCAGGGCGTTTTTAGTTTCTGCCTTCTTTGTCCCTCGCTTTAGCCCCAGAGCTCTCCAATCTCTCTGTTGTAAAGTATTATGTAACTGAGACTTCTGCTGCAACTAGACTTTTAGAGATCATGGCTATACTGCGTGAGCCCCGAGTTACAGCAGATTGTATTCATGTTAAACACTTAACAACAATAGACAGGTGCACTGAACAGAATTATAATACGACATGTTTAACACTGGAGGGCAGCCATGGACAGAGAGCAGTGCTGGAGTGTGTGTGTGTGTGTGTGTGTGTGTGTGTGTGTGTGTGTGTGTGTGTGTGTGTGTGTGTGTGTGTGTGTGTGTGTGTGTGTGTGTGTGTGTGTGTGTGATGTGACAGCTGGCTACGCCGTACTGGAAATCCACTTTTGGATTTTACCCTAACAATCAGCAGGAGCCCCGACCACCTGCCCCCAAACACTTTTCTCTCCTTCAGCCTTCCCATCAACCCGAGCCTCGACCTCTGATGGGAAGCAC
>VOQJ01045180.1:0-17695 GCA_015052665.1 Apistogramma diplotaenia | reverse complement strand
ACTGAGAACACAGCAGCAGCAGCAGCTGTTTTAGCTGCAGTCTGTCTGCAAAGACACGCAGCTGTGAGAGACGGTGCACAAACAGCTGTTTAAACCACCATTAAACCTTTACTGGGAAACAGCTGGAGGTCCTTCATCAACCACCTGATCATCAAGTGAAGAAAAGAGAACTTTGTGCTGCAGCTGTTTGTTTCACACAGTGAAAAACTGCAGTACGGAAGTTAAAATATGCAGATGAACTATTAACACAAAAAAAGTATTTCTGATCTAATTTCTTGAGTACTTGATGGAATAATTGAAAGAATATGCGATTCAGGCATTTAAAAAAGTTTAAATTAAAAAAATTTTAATAAAAAAAATTTTATTAAAAAAATTTAATTATTTTTTTTTGAAAATAAAAGATCGGATTTGTATCGGTATCGGCCAATTCGTATCGATATCGGTATCGGAAATAAAAAAGTGGTATCGCCCCATCTCTAGTCTGTACACCTGTGTGACCGGTCTTACATCATTGCCTTAATTGTCACACATGCAAAATGGCAGACAATGTAACATCACATGGTTTAGTGGTGACGTGAAGCTCTATGACGAAGGTAAGCGGAAACAAAACTCACGGGGCTGATTTTACCTTCCCTAAAAACTCAAACTCACCCTGCATCAGGCTCTGATCTGCTTACTCTTCCATATCAAATCTGCCCAATAAATATTTGATGTCTCCAAAGTCGGTGAGTAATATTGTTGATTCACATTATGATCACACAAATAAGCCAAATTAATGACTGTGAGCGTTGGGTTAGCTGAGCAGTAGGTAGCCACGCTGCGATCATTTGACCTTATTTCCCAGTTTCCCTGCATCATTGTCACTGAATTGCGAGTCGACGGTTCAAACCTTGCTGAGCTCCACTTTCAGGCTGCACGGATCGCTGCCAAAGTGGAAGAGGGACTTTTTAAACCTCTCAACGAGGCGTCGTTTCATGTTGTGGTGCGGAGACGGTGGAAGCTGGAAATCAAAGAAATGCAGGTTATGACCACTGCAGTCAGACAGAGAGCATGCCACCGGGACCAAACCGACGGGGCCTTTGGTGACTGTAATTTTGACTCGTGAAATTCAACAAACAAAATCTCTTTATGACTTTACTTGAGTGATGAAGATGATTTTGTGCAGCTGCACGAGGAGCCTCTGAATGGGATCATCAATCTGCCGGAGCTTCTTGTGTGAGACGCAGATTCCTGCTGACACTGAGGTGACAGTAAAACCAACTCACTGACTGATGAGGGCCAAAGAAAGCAGCTCACAGGCTTGTTCTGTTTGTGTAGCGCTCTCATAATCAGCAACATTTCTACTTTATCTTGTGAGAAATGCAAAAGCCGGGTGTTGAGCAGTGCCATAAGACCAAAAGCATTACCTGGTCTTGGTTTCACCTGTGCAGCTGCAAAATCCCCACTGAGGAAAACAGTCAATCAGAACTCAGCAACTCAGTATGTGTGTTAGACTGCTACCTCATACATCAAGCCCAGATCTACCATAAATGATAAATCTGGAGATGTGTTAGCTGTTTTTAAACTTACCTGGCTAAAATATGATCAGGGGTGGCACAGGCAGGTGGTTTTGGGCCTTTGATTAAAGCAAAATAATAAAATAAAAGACTTGAGATGGAATTAGTGAGAAAAATCCACATTAAAAAGTAAAACAGTGAGAAAAAAAACAAGAAAATAGGAACAAAAAAGCCCTTTCAGGCAAAGCAAACATGCCTGTTTTTATAATTCTAATAATTATATATCCATCCATCAGAGAACAACAGAAGAAGAGTAAGAACGTGGACTTCACAGCTTTACTAACCACAGTGTTCTCCTGCAGAGCTGGTGGTTGTGTCTGTGCCATGGGAGAGTTCAGTATCTTCACTTGAGCTCTCATCTAAAAACAAATGTAAGCATGTTGTCGTCATGTTTGCGTGTCCTTCACAGTTTGTGTTAAATCCTGAGCAGCGTAAAGCACAGAAACCTCGACTGATTCTCTGCTCGCTGTGGTTTGAGCCGCAGGCTGCAGAGGAGCCTGAAGCTTTGCATTCGGTCTTCACCAACAGTCCTTCCTGCAAAATATGGAGCACCTGCTTCAAAATCCTGCAGGATATACTAAAAACCAAAATTATTATACAAGCATTCCATAAAGTATTATATATATATATAATTATATATATAAAGTTATAAAGTATTTTTTGATTTTCAAAGATCTGAATTCACCTGTGACATGTTTGAGTGAGAGCAGTTCATCCTAATTTGGTCTCTTTCGAGGAAGTACTTCTGCGCTCGCTTCCTGTCTCGCTCTGCTCGTCTTTCCAGTGCATTCTGGGAAGTGTAGAGTCCATCCATCAGCCTCATGATGAGGTCAGAGATCCTTGAGCTGACAGCCACAATGTCCGGTCGCTGGTCTGCATCTGGGCTCAAACACCTGACAGGACATCCCATCACAGAGTAAAGCACGGTATGAAATAGTTAAATAAGTGAGGGATTTTTGTCATTCTCTTACTTTATTGTTCTTAATCAACAGGAACAATAAATGCAAACTTTATTACATTTCAGAAAAATGTAACTGTTGGCCTTGTCTTTGGTGGAGCTTCAAAAGTACATGCATCAGACTGGATGCAGATGGATGATAAAGGTTGGGAACTGTGTGTGTAAAAAGATTGAAGCCTGGTGGTAACGGAGAAAAGCACAATGCTGCATTTCCTCTAATGACCACTAGAGGTCCAAAAGTGGGTCAATCCCCACAGACTCCTCTGAGGAGAGTTTTCACCATTCACAGCAACTGTGGATCAGTTTATAATTCTTCCATTTAAGTACTGGTGAGGCTTAAAGTTAGTCAGTCAGGACTGGACCTAATGAAGCCACCATGCTGTCACTTATTTGCTTGTACAAATAAATAAATAAATAGAAACCAATGGGTGATGTCACAGTGGCTTTATCCGTCTTTTGTTTACAGTCTGTGCTCACCATTGAATCATATCAGTGACTCTCTGTGAGAAAGCTCCTTCTTCAACTGGCTCATAGTCGGCCTCGACGATCTGCCGGCAGAGAGGTAAACGTAGATGAACAGGGTCTGACAGCAGAAGGCAAACATCTGATGTTGTCTGTCTTCACATTACCTTGCTGGCCAGTGACAGCACATTACTGCTGTAGAACGGAGGCCGTAAAGTGGTCATCTGGTAGAGGATGCAGCCCAAAGCCCAAATGTCGGCTTTCTCTCCATACGGCTCATTTTTCACCACCTCTGGACTAACAAACACCAGCACACACACACACACACACACACACACACACCTCTGAAAATCTTAAGTCATAAAGACCATTCATACAATGACAAGGTTAGAAGTAACCCGTGATTTGACAAGGGGAAAGGAAGTGTGTGTGCCCGCTGTGAGTCTCTAAACTCTAAAACTCAATTAACTCTCAGTTTTACCTGAAGCCAAACTGAGGCTCATTTCTAATCACTACCAGTGTATTTAAGCCTCTGATTTTTGTTGCTACAAAACTGTACACAGATAGGACCATAATCACTCTTAATCTGCTAAATGTGTGTGTGTGTGTCTTTAATGGGTTTTAATAATAGCTCTAATATAGGCTGAAAACAGCTGGACTCGACTTCCTCACCAGGAATAAAGGATGGTGCCGACCACTGATGTGAGCTTGCTGTTCTCCTGCTTCTGCTTAGCGAGGCCAAAGTCAGCTTCAGGCAGAGGAAAGACGCGGGTTAACGTTTTCGTGTGAGATGCGCTGGCGGGAAAAAGCAAACGCACACTCACTAATGGTGATTTGATCTTTCTCCCCGAGCATGATGTTGTTCGGCGTCAGGTCGCGATGGACGATCCTCTTGTCCTTGTGCAGGTACCTCAACGCCAGGCACATCTGAAGGAACACGGACACATTGTTTCTGATATAGCTGCTAAAAGGACCTGAGACTCATCCAAAAGTTAATGATATAAAAGTAAATTATGTTGTATTTTCATATAAGACAAAGAATAGCTGATATTTAGGCTCGATTCCTTTGTTTTTTATGAGATTTGCATTAGAAATACGCATCTCCACCTTCTAGTTTACTATTTGTCATTTTAACGTCCATCGAGGAATTTCATGGATTTCTGTGCATTTACATTTATAGTGAATTTTTAAATTTGTGTTACCAGTTTTAAATTGTTATGTTTTGGGCTTTTATTTTTTAGTTTTAGTCCCCATGAGTGTTTCCCTTCGGTGAAGTTAATTCATTCAGTTTAGTTTAGTTTTTATTTTTCTTCATTCCCATTTCAGTGACGGACTTTTCTTTACTTCCGGTTTCATTCTGTTGCCTCTTGTCTGCAGTTTTACTCCCCTGTGATTGTGTGGATTGTGTGTGCCTGTGTCTAACCTTCATGTATATATATGTTACCAGAGTCCTGGCCCACATTTAAGGGGACTGACCTCTGAACTTGATCCAGATTTGGACCTGAATCCAGGATTTTTTCTGTCCCATTGTTATATCAAGTCCTCTGAGACTCCAATCATCCCCACATTATGTGACATGTAAATGATTTTGACATGACAAAAACAACAGCTTACCTGTGTCCTGGGAAGTCAAAATCCATTCAATAATAACTGTATTTACCTGGATGAACACATTCCAAAGTCTGTCCTCAGTGAACTGCTGCTGCTTTTCCTTCAGAGAGCTCAAATGTTCGGCCAGTGGCACTCCCTCAATCAGTTCCATCACAATGTACAGCTTGTCACCTAAAATGGACAATATGAGTCGTGTGTTCAGCTTTACTTTTCTCTGATGAGCCCAGAGAGTAAGTAATCCCTGCTTTGTTTCAGACATTCTTTTCTTCTATTGGCTATTTATAGTGGCTGTAAGCCAGAGGCCCCGCCCACTTTCTGTTGAAACTCCTATTTATGAAGGTCATCAAATCATAAGAAAGTTGTTAAAGAAAGGGTGGCTTTGAGGGGAGAGGACCTTATTACACACTTCAACACTGGATGACTTTGATCTATGAATCATGGAAATATCTACAGTGGAGTATTTAATCACAGCTGCTGGGGTCAGCAGTTCAGTATGCTCACCTTCCACAAATGTCTTGTAATATTTGACGATGTTCGGGTGTGTCATCTAGAGAAAAACAAGCATATTAACATCAGAGCACGAGTATTAGTCCAAACACAGTTAATTCTTATGCTTCACAGCGAGTAAGTGCCTGCTCTTTGATGATCGTGAGCTCAGAGATGATTTTCTCCACGTTGCTGTCTCTGGACTTCTTGTCTTTGCCGAAAGCTGGGTTGTGTAGATTCACCTCCTTCAATGCCAGGACGTTCTGGCTGCTCTGTTTTTGGACCTGTTGTCAGATCAATAACATTCAACTGGAACGACTCGAAGTGCATTTCACAGCCAATTGCAGATTCTCACTTTAGATTATGCTCAAGCTGTTACTGTTTACTGCTGTTTACCTTAAAGACACTTCCGAAGGCCCCGGTGCCCAGATGGTCCAGTATAGCGTAACCACTGATCACTCTGAGGGGAGGCCGGTTCTGGTCCACTGCTTCAATGCCCTCTCTCAGATGAACCAGCTCCTCTTCCTACATTGAAAGCACACTGAACCTTTTCTGTTTGTCAGTTTACTTCCTTCATTTTACCCTGAAGCATTCAGTGTTATTTCTTCTCTTTTGTCAACCCCAAACCAGCTGAATAAACAAATAAACCCATTTAGAAGTTGTTTCTTACAGTGTAGAGTGAAACTTTGGTTTGAAGGCCCTCGTAGGCTGCGAGGTCCCGCACATAATGTCCAACATCAATAAACAGCTCGAAGAGGTCTGTGGGAAAGAGTCTGTGATGGATAAAAGATCACAGCACAGCAGTGGGAAGCATTAATGAGATTTCTCTCCCTGACAGGCTTCCAGCAGTAGCTCTTTTTTAAAGGATTTATGTCAGGAACTTAAAGTTAGACAGGTTCTCGGTTATGTCTTCAAACTGTCTCATCACCTCTTAAACAGATGTCTGTTTCTTTCCACACTAAAGAGGAATCGCAGTGCCCGGAATGCATAGCACTGCCAACACACAAACAGATCTGTTATTGCTCATAGAGAACATTTCCATTAGAATTTGTTGCATATAAAATCATATACCTGTAAAGAGGTGATCATTTGTCCAGAGTGATATAGTAAGATCAACTTTGCAATTATATAGATGCCATTTTCCTAAGAAAAGAAGGCCAAAGCAAAAAATGTTTTAGATATGACATGTTTTTATGTTTCTTTAATATATCCGAAGCTTCTACACATTTCTCTCTTTCAATGTGAGCAAGAGTAAAATGACCTCATTTTCTACTTGATCCTCTCAGTCTGATTAATATGTGTTCTTCCACTTTCTTTACCTGCACAATGTGGTGAGCAGACGTGTCATCAAGACTCAGCTCAGTCAGAGCTGTACAGCAGGCTGAAAATGGGATCAAGGGGACGTCATTTCATTTAAGAAGTCATATATACAATCATATAGTCTTAAAGAGTCTGGTTTACAGCTGTAAGTATTTATATGAACTCCAAAAAATCCACAAACCCTACAATAATTACAGAGAAAACCCAACAATCAAAACGACCCCCTATGAGCAAACACTTGGCGACAGTGGAAAGGAAAAACTCCCTTTTAACAGGAAGAAACCTCCAGCAGAACCAGGCTCAGGGAGGGGCTGAGGAGAGAGAGACAGGGCTAAAGACTTGCTGTGGAAGAGAGACAGGGATTAATAATAAGTAATGAATAAATGCACAATAGGGTATAAACAGAGTAAAAAGAGGTGAATTGCAGCAGAACTAAGGAGGGTTCAGGGTCACCTGATCCAGCCCTAACTATAAGCTTTACCAAAAACAAAAGTTTGAAGCCTGATCTTAAAAGTAGAGAGGGTGTCTGTCTCCTGAATCCAAACTGGGAGCTGGTTCCACAGAAGAGGGGCCTGAAAGCTGAAGGCTCCGCCTCCCATTCTACTCTTAAGTATCCTAGGAACCACTAGTAAGCCAGCAGTCTGAGAGCGAAGTGCTCTGCTGGGGTGATATGGTACTAGTAGAAGAATTTTAAATTCTATTCTAGATTTAACAGGGAGCCAATGAAGAGAAGCCAATATGGGAGAAACATGCTCTCTCTTTCTAGTCCCTGTCAGCACTCTAGCTGCAGCGTTTTGGATCTTTTCAGGGAGCTGTTAGGGCAGCCTGATAATAGCTGCAATAGTTCAGCCAAGAAGTAACAAATGCACAAACTACATTTTCAATCACTTTGAGACAATATGTTTCTGATTTTAGAAATACTGTGCAAATGCAAGAAAGCAGTCCTACATGTTTGTTTAATAAGTGCAGAAATTACTCCAAGATTCCTCAGTGTTAGTCGAGGCCACCATAGTGCCATCCATAGTAAATATCTGCTTAGACACCATATTTCAAAGATTTTTAGCGCTATGTAAATGAATACTTAGATCAGCAGAGCTCTGACTCTTCGTCAGTCTGGCTACAGTGCTGAAAGAAAACTGGGTTTGTTTGTGCCTTTTGAAATGTGTTTGCTGCAGCGATCAGACACTTCTTCTTTGAAGGAAACTGTTGTCCATTTCTGGTTTGTGTTTCAGTTTCGCTACTGAAAGGAAAGTAGTTTGCAAGTGTTTTAAGACAAGTCTGCATGTTCCATGGAAACTGCTAGCAACTGCATCAGCCTGCTAGCAAACAAGGAGGTTTTTTGTACAACACCGAAGACCTCTTTATGATCACTTTCATACGAGTGATGGTCAGCAGCCTCCCTGACAGTCACTGAGGAGTTTAAAGGGAGGTTTAGCAGTTGATTTCACAGTAATTTCCAGGAGCCTCTAGCGACAACTCAAAACCAATTGAGGAATACATATTTTCCCTTGGGACCCGTGGATGCCAGGTGGACACTGACTGGTCTTTAGTTACATGCATGAAAATAACCACCAAAATATGATTTGCTACTAGAAGAACATTTTTGTTTGTTTTACCTGTTAGCTAAGCTAATTTTAGCTACCATTGTATCTAACATAATCCATCTAGCGTAGCAGGAATTTGGCTTTCATCTGAAAACTATGGTCTCAAATGACCCAGTCTTTGTTATAATGTATCCAGCCCACTTCCTTTAGATAACGTTTTTTTTTTAGCTATTTTTTGCTTTCTGTTTTTGCTATTTCAAATGTGCATTGTATTAACCCGTAACTAAATCACACTGGATTACTTTTACAATATGTTTTAATAACCATTGATGAGCTATAGTATACAACTACAGTTTTGTACTACTTAGTACAACACTGTGCTATTCCAGTGTCACATAGCAGACCTGATATGTGAATGTATTTTTATATTAATTTATCATTTCTATTTTTATCAAATTGGTATTAATTCTTATCCTGTGGGGTAAGAAATGTACTTTAACCCATCCACATATACAGTATGATGTACTTTCATCTTTTTCCCATATTAAACCAATGGGATCAACACTTTTTTCTCCACTGCTTGCATTCTAAATGAAGTTCTGTTCATACGATTCTCTTTTGTTTCTTTTCTTTAGGTTCCTTTATTTTCAGCTCATCTTCTTTTTACTTTCAGTTCACTGTTTCTTTCCACCTGGGATCCATCTTGGATCCAGCTATCATCTAGATCCCCTTTGAAAAGCAGAAATGGAAGCGAGGCTTTAAAACTTTATGGTGAGAGTCTTGGTACCACATGCCATTTCAGTAGCAGCTCTGCTAGCAGGCCTGCCGATTTATAGCTCATGACACACATATATTTAATTTGTAACCAAACACTTCCTCTTCGCCTCAGTTTCCTCAGAACTCTGGGACATGTCTTGTTTTCTTAGGTCAAGGGTTAAACAAAGGAAACATAGTGCTGGATAGCTGAAGAGCCAGAGCCAGGGGGGTGTGAGGGTTGCTTCCACTTCTGAGGCCATGCTGGAGCAGACTGTGGGACACGTCAAGGTTAAAGGGTTCCCTGTGATATCTGGGGGGAGGACTACAACACTGCAAAAACCTTAAAGAGCGAGGGGAGGGCTAGAATCAGGACTTTTATATTTTACACGAGAAGAACTGAAAATAAAATGCAGGATCCTCGTACTTAGTTAGACAGTAAAATTCACTTAGCTTAGTTTCTTATGGAAGTGCTTGCATGAATGTGGTGTGAATGGGTGAATGCAAATGTGTTGTATAAGGGCTCAGTTAGCATAGAAAAGCACTATATAAGAACTGGTCCATTTACTTTGCTCTTTCTGTGAGAAGCCTGGCTGTTTGTTGGAAATGACATGTTTACTGCCCTATTGACCATAAATCTCTTGAGGGGCAGGCCAAAACATAATTACATGCCCAACTAGCTTTTCAATTCTGTGATGTATAAACATATAAGTTTATTTAGTGTGAATGTCCTGCAGTGCTCACTGCACTGTCACTTCACGGCAGAAAGGTTCTTAGTTTGAATCTTCATTTGGGGCATTTCTCTGTGAAGTCTGCACGTTCTCCCGGTACCTGCACGGGCCTGTCCACACACTCCAGCTTACTCCAAGCTGATTCTAAATTGGCCATGGATGTGAGCTAGATTAAGTGCACAGAATAAAGTGCTGTATGGGTAAATGTAGTGTACAAGCTAACGTTTTTGAATGGTGAGCAAGACTGAAAAAGTGCTACAAAACTGCGTTTTCATACATTCAGCTGAAAGTCGCTCACTTACAATATGGAGTCATTTTAAGCAGAGTTACTGTTAATTAATTATCTAAAATTTATTATGATATGTACACCTGCAGAACAGTGACTTTTTTATTGTTATAAAAATCTTTCTGCCTTTAAAAGATCCTCAGAATAGTACTGCATGGGCTAATATACATCACATAATTGATTCAAATAAAAACCTTCCACTTAAAGTTTAGAGAACATTCTTTAAGTCTGAAAAAGGTTTGTTCCTCACAGTCTGCAGCCCTTAATTTTAAGCTTTAAAACTACTGTTAAAATCTTAGTGTTTGGGAAAACTCTCAGGGCATCACCACAAGTCCAAAATATGCTACAAGGAGCATTATTATTGTTTAATAAATATTGTTCTGCCCAGTAAAAGCAGAACAGCAAAGTTTTTATTATTTACTATTTGGAGGTACTGTCCTCAACGTCTAGCCTTTTCAACAAAATACAATGAAATAATGCTTTTGTGTAAGTGCACTAGTGCAGTACTCTAGTGGCTATGATAATACGGGAAATGGTGATTTTTTAAAATGAGATGTAATATTTGTGCAGGGAGAGAGAGCGAATGGCTGTGTGAATATGTGCTTTTATGTGAGTTTGTACTTTAAATCTTGGCACTATTTTCAGATCAGATGCCTGAATGGTAGATTTTAATTTTAATTTGCAGTTCAATTATGCTTAGTCAATAAAATAATGGGTTGGGTTTATGAAAGGATTGCAGTTGCAGTTGGATGCTGAAAAAAGTGCTTTTTAAGTCTCTTTATATTTTCAGAAAGAGGTGAAACTCTTTACCCTGCTTGACTTTCTGATATCTATGGTGTCAGACATTAACCATCATTTAGTTTAGAAGTTGTTTCATATATCTGAGACACAGTTATCAGAAATCTCTGGCAAACATTCACATGAATTACAGTAAACCAAGTAGAAGAAGTAAGAAAACATGTTTTCAGTGATTCTACACATTCTTCTACACATCAGCTTTAAGTAGCCTTCTTGAAATGCCTAAAGTCATTTCGTACACACACTTGTTTATTGTAGACACAAAGACAGAGAAGCAGCTACGAGAGAAAGCATATCTTTTTTCGTGATATGAGAAACTGCAGCCAGAATCTCTCTGTACTCCATCTGCTCGGTTCAGAGAGCTGCCAAACACAGTTCTGCAGCACCACACATTCACACACGCATACACACACACTGACTCGCTCATTGCATTTCCATCCGTAGTAACATACAACAATTTAACATAAATGATTAATCTACACATCTTTGTTACTCTGTGTTTTAACACAGCAGAGTTTAAGCTTGTTACACAAATGAAAGGATCTGCTCACAGTCCCAGCGCTCAGGTCAGCAGGCTCTGTGCCGAGTCTGGGCTGCCTTTATAACTCCTGCCTCCTTTAGATGCATCTTTATGGACCATCGTTCACCATATGGGGGACATTAAAGTCAGGGACAGCAGGTAAATCAGAAGCCTGAGCCTAGCACACACTCTGACCAGCAGAGCAGAGCAGGATGTGGCCACCACCTTGTGTGTCTGTGAATGTATACGAGAAAGAGAAAGAGAGTCACTAAGTCATTAATCTGCTACTTTATATTTTTGTATCCTATATGCTACTTTAATGTATTATCTTTTCTCCTTATCCTGTCTTATCTCAGCTTAGCTTAGCTTAGCTTACACAATATTGTGGTGTCTTCACTGTTGTGCTGTGTTGTGTGTTGACACTGCAGTTTTCATTGTACAGGCTCTGTTTGCATAATAACCATGAACTGAATTGAAGTAAAGGCGGGTGAACATGTGGCTGAAGAGTCTTTCACACGGGTCACAGGCTCAGTATCTTTACCCTAAATAAATAGTTATACTGACACTAACAGGTTTTTTTATTATTAAAATTTAATCAATCTAAATTAGTCTTTAAATGTATTTTAATATCCAGCAGGTCACTGGTGAACGACTTGTGAAAAACTGGCAAAGAACAGAAGTCAAAAACATGTAAACCACCAGGTGGACTAAATGAGTGAGAATCATAGGCAGTATAAAGGATGGTTAAAGTTCCCTTCATGTCACCACTGGTTTCTGAAGCCTGGAGGTGAGCATTTCTACCAACAGTAAACAAAAAAACATATGTGATGAGGAAAAGGTCACTATGAAACCATGCACTCACTGCCTAATGACTTGTGATTGACAACTTATTAACCAATGAGCATGCAGTTCCACACTCGCTGACATGAAATTGTATGTTCATTATTATCATCCTCCAATTGAAGCTTGGCCGAGGTTTACAAAATAGACGTAAGATTTTATTCAGTGTGATACAAAATAAGTTGCTGAACCCATAAATTTCACAGGAAAGTGTATCGATCTACTTGTACGAGATCAAAAGTCTTTGCAACCACGGCTAATGCCATCTGGTGGCCTCCAGATAGAATGCAGGTTTTTAGACACTTCCACAAATGGGTTTCAAAACTAAACAAACAACCAAAAATCACAAAAGAAGCACAGAGCTATTAATACACAAGGTATGAATAAATGTGGCAGCATGCAAATCTCTGCCAAGGTAGCTCACTCTCTGCAGTATTTACTTACAGGAGAATAGTATTGAATTATATATATATTAATTATGCTGCCTTACTTTTTCATAAGCATACTGATGGTTGTAGTGCAATAAAAGTCAGGTAAGATTAACATGATTTACATTATGTAGGAGCAGCTTTAGGAGCAGGATAATTGCAGTTGCAGTTGGATGGTGAAAAACTGCAATTTAAATCCCTTTACATTTTCAGGAAGAGGGAGAACTTTTTACTCTAGTAGGTAATAGATAATAGGTACTGATTTGTAAATAATTGGACATGAAAAACCTGAGCTTTTTATTTGATATTAATTACTGTATATTTCTAAATAACCAGGCAGCCCAATCTCTGTCTCTTGACAAAACTCTCTTTAAAAACAGAGCACTATGTGAGGTCGACTTGAAATATGACAAATATGTCAAATATGACAAGCTATTTGAATGGAAACCATAATGTGATATTTAGAATCTCCATATAGCAGTTTAATTTCCTAAATTATGCCAATATGAACAAAGGCAGTAGAAGTTTTAATACAGTTTATTAAAGTTTGACCTTACCTGACCTTGAAGATGTCAGAAATTCAAAGTAATGTGATGTTTGGAATTCCCATAGATCCTTCACTATATGTTGTCAATGCTAACAACGGCAGTAAAAGTTTTAAACTGCTCTGTGTAACATTATTATCATCACTTTTGACCTTCAGCTCAATGAATTGACCTTGAAGGAGAGATCAGAGGTCAAATGTGACATGATGTGATTTGCTTTCCATATGTTGATAATTCAAACCACACATGTAAGAATCAAAGTTATAAAGCTTTTTGTCAGTTTTGTACCAATAAAACATTATGTTGATATTGAAAAACATGTAGTATATAAAACCAGATTTATATCGATTGCTAACATGACCCCACTCTGCCCCCCTATAAAGGTTTATCAGAACCCAGTCAAAACTTTTTGAATTATCATGTTTGCAAGCAGAATGACACACACAAGTACAAAACCTGCCAACAAATGCAACAGTATAAACAGCGATGGCAGGGAAAACAAACTCGATGAAGGTAAACACACAAAGACAGAAAGGAAAAGCAGCCACACAGGAAGTGACTAACAAAATAAAATGCAAAATGACTAAACAGAGAGAGAAATAAAGTCACTAGGAAAAGGCAGTAGAAATACATATATAACTGTATAAGGAATGAAGAAAAATATATTTATCAAAGCAGATTTTCTTTAAGTTTATAAATAATTAATTATAATAACTAATAATTCTTAAATAATTAAGAATAGGATTAAATGAATTGATCTGACTGATTTCACTCTTACAATTCATTGGTCATTTTTCTATGATTTTTAAATAAAGATTTTTCATTGTATTTTGGCACATTTGTACTTCCATATAACTGTTTTCAATTATTGCTCTTTTTAAAGTGACAGCTTTACCGTAAAATGACACAAACACACATTTTTCTCAGTCTCAGGTCGTGTTTTGAAAAATGGAGCTGTTGTACACAACTTCTTTCTTTCCACTCACCCCTCCCTTCTTCCCTCTCTTCTTCCTCCTCTCCATCTCCCTGTTGCCAGGCTGCTCACCAGCAGGGGAGCCTGTAATCCCAGCAGCACCATTGTGCAGACCGGCAGGTATTTCCCCTGCTGCCCCTGAGCAGCAGACTCAGCTGACTGGCAGCACTGTGGGAGCAGGAGGAGTTTTACTTTCTGTCCATCAGCCTGGCTCCTCTGGAAACACATAATAATAAAGCACTTTGAGTGCTCATGTAGAGTAGAAAAGCACTGTATAAGAACCAGTTTCTTTTACAATGTTAAAGAAAAAAATTTTTTTTCACTCTGAACCGCTACTGTACCAGGCTTCTTCCAATATTCATGACCCAAAGTCAGAATGTGTGAGAAGTGTACATCATGTGTGTGAGATGTTTCATTCCTAACCTCCCATCAACCACTTAGTCTCCAGCAGCTTTTCATTCACACCAGTGGAGGGGTACATTTATTTAATCTTGAGTGCTCTGGCCTAACCAGTGAGTGGTTAATGTCCCGTATTTGTGTGTGTGTACTGGGGTCCTCTTCTGATCCCCACAGCTGCACCCTTTAGAGGGGGGGTTTCCAAAGTGTGGTTGGGGGGCTGCAGGGGGCCCTTGAAAGGTTTCCATAGGTCCTGCAAAAGGTTTGCATTCTTTATTTGTGTAACAAAAGCACTCAGCAGCATCGGTCAATTGTTCACGAGCTTGTGTTCATGTTTTTGCCAGTGCACGAGTATTTTACTCTTTATCAGAGGTAGTACATCATTATTGTCTGGAAAAGTTCATGTTCATGAAATTGCAATTTACAAAAATCATAAATTTTCGTAACCACTTGTTCACTTCAGGGTTGCAGAGGGGCTGGTGCGTATCCCAGCAGCCATAGGAGCAACGACGGGGAACACTCTGGACACTTTGCTCATCTATTACAGGGCCAACACTATGAATTAAACAACCATTCAAACAATCCATTGCACTGTAGGAGGAAGCCAGAGGCTCCGGTTCTGGTTCTAGATGAGTGCAGGGCTGCTGTGAATGTGTGTAAAAATGGGGCTCAGGCCCCAATGATAATCCTAAAGACTGGTTGGCAGCCACTTGGCAACCACTGGTCACTAGGGAAAAAAGTATATTCCCTGACTGGTTGCAGGTGCTAGATGAAACTGGTCACAAACATATATAATGGTGCCTTAATGAAAAGCTCATTACGGTTGTTTTGCTTGCTAGAAGATTGCTGTGGTCAACCATAGTTTGCATGGAAGATGTGGACTCGTCTGCAAAAACTCGCTTACTGGGTAATACACATTTTTCTTTAGTGACCTGAACTTGCCACTGACTGGTCTCTAGGCCTGTGTGAGTGAGGCCTTAACAAGATCCCAACTGATTTTTTGTCTTCATGAAACTCTGCTTCAACCTAGTATTGTTGTTTACTGTGTTGTCTGTACTGCATTACAAAGTAATATGTTAATGGGCTAATAAAATGCATTGTATTACATTTAGTAATTATATAATAGTTATAAGCGTGTTACTACTTGCATAAAAAAGTTACAAATGCACAGCAGGAAGGCAGAAGGAAAAAAATGACCAGATGTGTCGTTTCCTCCCACATTACAATCAGCTGACCTCAGATCTGTGCAGGAAGGAAGAAAACTGTGGTCAGCTGTGGTAAATATACACAGTCCCATCTTAACATTAGTGCTATCCAAGCTAAGCTAATCTTAGATACTTAAACTTCACTAAAGTTCATCAATAGAAGGAACAGGTTAAAAAGCACAACATCATCGACTCTTTTATGAGACACTATTTATTTGTTTACTGGAAAGGATGCTACTGTAGTATCTGAATGATACTTGTGGAGACAGGTAAGTCTTGGTTTTTTGTATATCCCAAACTATTCAGGCAGTCTCTCAGCATAGCTACAGTAAATGTAGTGAGTGTGACTAGGACTCTTTAATCGGTGGCACACCACTGTAGCGGCCCGTTAGAAGTTCTGTCCTGCTGCCTGTGGCCTTTGCAGCCCTGGTGGGGTGCATTTGTCCCCCCTGCACCACTGCCCAGCCAGTTGGCAAGCCTAAGCCAGGAAACTGTCAGTGTCAATTGAGCTGAGTGGAGGAGGTCCTGCTAAAGGAGCCTTGGTAGTTCCAGGGCCCACCTCTGTTTCCAAAGCATGGGAATAAAGAACTCTGCATTCCACAGGACTGAGCTGCCAGCTTTCCCCCCACCCACAGTTCACAGGGAGCCCTGAATGAGATTAACAAAAGCATTCTGTTGGACCCCTCTTGGCCGGCTTCCACGTCAACAGCTCGCAGGGTCAGGGGTCACACTAACTACATTCATTCCCAGCAGACCCCTTGCTCCAAACACAGGCTGCCAGTCGCACAAACTCCCAGCTTTCCCTCTAATCCTCCGAGATATGTCTGATCTTTCCACATGTTTCTGCTCAATTAAAGCAATATCACACCTTGCAAATGGAACAGCGAGAAAGAGGCAAGCAGGAGAGGAGAGTGCGGCTGCAAAGATGAACAGAGAAGAGAAAGTGCGAAAAGCAAATGAGTGGAACATGGAGAGTGAAAGAGAGAGAGGACAATGGAATTATTAATCTGCTCGTGTAATGCACTAGCACATGAGTCTGTGCACCTGATGAAACACCGCAGGCAAAAGCTCAATTGATGGTGGACACATGACTGACATGGTAGCAAAGCCAATACAGACATGCAGCACACAGCTCTTACACGAGAGCACACATGCACCATTCTCCTGTTTCTTCAGTAAGGTTAATGATTGCTGCATCAGTTGAACGTTAAAAACTCTGATTTCATGGATTTACATATAACATTGAATTAATACATTGGATATTTATTTCCTTTTACCTGCTGTTGTAGAAAGCTGTGCATCCTTCCTTAAAGCTACACCTGTGGGTGCAGCTGGGTGCAGCTTCAGTTAGAATTATCACCACCTCTGTAGGCTTGTGCATGCCTGCAAACAACTAAACTGTTTTTCAGCTCATCAGACTTCACTGTTTAGATTAAGTTCCAACTGAACAACTTCTCATAATAACAGTCTTTTCTTTGCAATAAAGTGGGCTATGATCTCCTGCATATTTGGTTCAAATGATGTGTTATAACACACAAAAATCAAAGGACACATCAGATCTGAATGGTGAAAAAAATCATGCTGGCTATCAACAGTGATGTGGACTGGGTAATTTGTTAGGAATGAAAGGATGCTGCATTGTTTGATGGGAATAAAAATGATCAACCTACGAAGTGCTAAATTCAGTCACCCCAGAAAACTCAAAATGGTACTCAGTAGATTGCATTGCCCCCCGTGCTTGTATGCATGCCTGAAAATGTGGGGGCATGCTCCTACTGAGATGATGGATGGTCTCCTGGGGGATGTTCTGCCAGTTCTGAACCAGAGGATCACTGACCTCCTGAACAGTCTACAGTGCAACCTGGTGGCATCAGATGGACAGAAGACTAATGTCCCAGAGGTGTTCTATTGGATTTAGGTCTGATGAGCGTGGAGATCAGTCAGTGATATCAATTCCTTCATCCTCCAGGAACTGTCTGCATATTCTTGTCACATGAGGCCCCACAAATCTTAGAAACATGGTGTCTAACCAGATTCTTACTCTGGATGGCATTACCCTGGCCTCCAGTAACACTGAGAAATCTTGGAGTCATTTTTGACCAGGATATGTCCTTCAGTGCACATATTAAACAAACATGTAGGACTGCTTTCTTGTATTTGTGCAATATTGTCTCAGAGTGACGATAAAAAAAGCTAATTCATGCATTTATTACCTCTAGTCTGGATTATTGTAATTCACTATTATCAGGCTGCCCTAACAGCTCCCTGAAAAGTCTTCAGCTG
>VOQJ01045177.1:0-12331 GCA_015052665.1 Apistogramma diplotaenia | reverse complement strand
AACCAGATTCTTACTCTGGATGGCATCACCTTGGCCTCCAGTAACACTGTGAGAAATCTTGGAGTCATTTTTGACCAGGATATGTCCTTCAGTGCACATATTAAACAGATATGTAGGACTGCTTTCTTGCATTTGCGCAATATTTCTAAAATTAGAAAAATTGTGTCTCAGAATGATTCTGCAAAGCTAATTCATGCATTTATTACTTCTAGGCTGGATTATTGTAATTCATTACTATCAGGCTGCCCTAACAGCTCCCTGAAAAGACTTCAGCTGATTCAAAATGCTGCAGCTAGAATGCTGACAGGGACTAGAACAAAGAGTATATTTGTCCCATATTGGCTTCTCTTCATTGGCTTCCTGTTAAATCCAGAATTACATTTTTAAATCCTTCTTACATAGAAGGGCTTGAATAATCAGACCCCACCATATCTCAAAAATCTCATAGTACCATATCACGTAAAGCACTTAAGTCTCAGACCGGTGGCTTAATTGTGGTTCCTAGAATACTTAAGAGTAGAACCTCTTCTCTGGAACCAGCTCTCAGGAAGAAAGAAACCCTCTCTTTTTTAAGACCAGGTTTAAAACCTTCCTTTTTGATCATGCTTGTATCTCTCAGCCTCACGCACTAGCTAAGACTCCTTCCCCATCAGAGAGCTGTGTGTGCGCACACACAGACACACACAGAAACAGCTCTGCAGTGGCTGCATGATGATGTTGGTGGATGACTCATCCACTCTTCACCACGTGGCATCATGAATCACTGCACCTAACTGTAGGCAGACCTGCGACCATCAACCATTTCACTCCCCACACCCCTCCCCATCATCTCTTTTCTCTTACTCTTCCCTGCTTCTGCCCACCATTTTTACTTATTACTCACCCCGGCACATTGCCATATTCTGATTTATATTCTTCTATTTTTCATTCACATCTTTTTATGTTACTAGTATAAGTTAAATTAATATTTTTAAAGGCAGCCTATAGTTGTATCTCATGTTTCAGCCTTGCTTTGACTCTCTGATGTGTGTAAGCTCCATGCACCTCTGTCACCTACATACACAACTCAGTTACACATTCCTGCATGTTAGTAGGAGTTACTGAGTATCATTTCACAAACTCTTTCTCTCTAGTTTCTTTTCATCAGCAAGTCCACTTTAGCACACCTACACTTACCTAAATTTAGTTCTCAAACACTGATATGGACATCCATTTGCAGCTGATTGTTTATGTAGGTGTTAATCCCCCAACTCATCATCAATCAGTGTCTCCTCTGTACAGAATGACTAAACTCAGAGGTTAAAGTGGAATTCAGAAGGTGGAGGAACCCTAAGATCAGTTGTAGTGGCTCCACATGGGGAGAAGAATCACAACTTTCTATTGTGAACTCCAGTAAATTGTCTTGGTGTGCAGCTGTAATGAGCTGCCCTGCTGCTGCTGCGCTGAGATTTACTGCTCTGTGTAGATGAATTTAATTCAAAAAGCTGTAGCCCAGTAATTCATGAGTTGTCTTAGCTGATTTCCATCCCCTACACTGATAGCATACAGGCTGGGTAAATGTTGAATTCAGTGAAAGAATCTAAGCATCAACAGCTTTGATTCAAACTTACCTCTGCTACACTTCATGTAACCTGCAACTCTGACCATAAGCTCAGCTTCTGTGCACCAGTCCAACACAGTTTTACTGTAAACACTGTACAGCACACTGACCTGTTTATCACACACTAAACTGCAGTATTTTCATACAATCTTTAAATGCATACACTTTTTGTGTGTTTGCTGATATTTATTGAGCATTTAGAAACATTGCATTTAAAATTGCCAGCAACAAATTACGGATGAAAGTGCGTTTAAATAACGTGTTTTAACGGTTACTGAGAAGATGCTTCATCTGATCAGACTCATCAGATACATCAAAACAGCATTGTAGTGTTATACTGAGTGAAGATATTTAAACTCCAGTGTATCACTGCCAGGTTTTATAATTTATCTCTTTTATGATTCATCATTAAATGCTATGTAAACAAACGCTATGTAAACAACATAGCGTTCAAGATCAGTGAGATGTGTCTCTTGCAGTAATGCAGCACCTTTTCCTTCTTAAGCAAAGGGAGTATTTTACAGCTCTTCATCACGTGATTGATACCTTTGAAGTTACAGTATGTAGGAGTGGTGATTTTTATGTTACTTGTAAAAATAAATTAACTCTTAGATTACCACTGATGAAGATCAGGTAAAGGTCCAAAGAAGTAAAGTACAATTTACAATTGCACTGCAAAAAGCTATGCTGACATAAACATGCCCATCTCCAACAGATGGAAGAACAAGAGTCTTTTTCATGCTTAAACAGCAATGCAAATATGAAAAGTCTGCTCCGTGCTGTTGTGGTGAATGCTGAGGAAAGCTGGCTAGCACATGTTGAAATGGGTCCCCGAGTCTATCAAGGCTTTACACATGTTTTTGAAGGTGCAACGCCTCTGTTGAACCATGGAAAACAGGTCCTGATGAATGAAGATTTGCTTTCCGTCGCCTTCCAGGTGAGGCTTTGCCTTCATCGCTACTAAAATCCTTTGTTTACCCCTGGAGGTGTGAAGCAGACCCAGGCTAAGGTGTGCCCAGTCAATTTTGATGTGACTTTTAGCCTCTAAGCCAAAAACAGTGGGCAGCCATGATTCAAAAAACCTGTACAGGATGTTTTTCCTCTCTTAGATTGAGGACTCGTGACTGAATTTTCAACTGCTTTGGCATTGTTAATCATCAAAGATATCTCTTTTCTTCTTATCACTAGATCATTAATGACTGGTTTTGCAAGTTAAGCAAGTTAAGTCCCTTCAGATATGCTGAAGATAATGAATAACGTGTCATTGATAATAGCTGCCTAAGAACACAGGAGATTAAATAATTTTTATTACACAGCTACAGATGGCAGAAACACCAAGACTGCTATTACTTATAGGTTTTCAGCTTTCTTTCTGTTATGAAGGACATAAAACACATTGGTGACAGCAGGTTCAGTCAGATCGCTGACTTTGCTTTCCCTGTCACTCTCGCGGCCTCGTAAAAATTCTGTGTCCAAACTGAAATATGTTTGTAATAAAAATATTTGTCTTTATTTCTTTATGTTTAGTAAAAGTAGCCAAGCATGTTTACATCCAGGAAACACATATTTATTACCATGGTTACATCCAGAGTTACATCCAGAAAGACCACTGCATACATGACTCAGTTATGTTTAGGTACACTGACATTTTCGTTTCAGTCATCTTTAAGATTTTTTTATACTTTTTTCACTGATGCATATACGTCTTTAAAGAAGCTATTTAACTGCAACTATACATAAATGTGCAGACACTGTGCCCTCAGCTCTTCTCTGTCACTTCATGTCTCAGCCCATTTACTCTGCCCTGAAGAAAAGCATAAAAAACCCAACAAATCAGATAATATTTCAATTCAGTTCACTTTTATGATTAATGGCCCATGATTATTTTTTTATGAGATCGTCAGTGCCATGATTCCGTTTTGGCTTGGCAACACAGATACTATGGTTTGCTCATCCCTTAAAGATGTTCACAAAAATGAACAATGCCCACAGACCAAAGAACAATATTTGTTGTTTTCTATATTAAGAATAGAAAAGATAGAGAAAGAAGGCCATCCATCCATCCATCCATCCATCCATCCATCCATCCATCCATCCATCCATCCATCCATCCATCCATCTTCCACTTATCCCGTGGAGCCTATCCCAGCTGATGTAGGTTGAGAGGCAGGGTACACCCTGTACAGGTCACCAGCCTGTCACAGGGAAGGATTATATTGATTATTACCCATCAGTGCTGCACTTGGGCAGCATGGTGGTGTGGCGGTTAGCATTATTCCCACGCAGCTAGAAGGTCTGGGTTCAAATCCAAAACCCAACCCTTGCTAGGGCCTTTCTGTTTGCACGTTCTCCCTGTGATTGTGTGGGTTTTCTCAGGGCCCTGCGACAGATGCCGACCTGTACAGGGGTAGCCTGCCTCTCCTGCTTTAAAAACTATGAGCAAACTGTTGCCTTTATGGACTGGGATTTATAAAGCTGTTTTCTAGTCCAATTGACCACTCAAAGTGTTTGTGGGAGGAAGCCATATTCCAGGTATCAGAAAATTTGAAACTAGACCCTTCTGTTGTGAAGTAAATGTACTAGTTCTTAGATAGAGCTTTTCTACTCCTCTGAGCCCTCAAAGCACTGAATTGGGTATAGAATTACCCAGGCCTGCTGCTTTAAAATCTCTTCATGAAAAGAACAGTATGGCTCTATCACTGCATCCTCCTCTGTTGGCATTAAATGTAAAATAAAGTTTCTCCAGGCTTTGACACCATAGCAACAAGGTAACTGAAGTTATGCAAAAGGATGAGTCATTCAAGCTATTATATTAGCATTAATGTGGCTTTCACAGACATTTATATGGAATATGTTTCTTGATGCATTATGTTTCCTTATAAAGAGCTTGGGGGGGATATGTGAGAGTGTACATTCATGTAAATGTGCTTTACTATAGCAAAAATATTATGTTTTTATTTTATTGGAATAATAAAAAAACAATACATTTATATAAAAATGTTAAAAGATAATTATATGTAATGGCTTTGGAATTACATTATCCCTAGACCAGAGGTGTCAAACATAAGGCCCGGGGGCCAGAACCGGCCCCTCAAAGACTCTGATCCAGCCCGCTTGATGCCTGTTTTTCTCACTACTAAAGAATTTATTTTTTACGAGGCATCACTAAATTTAAAAAAGGACATTTTCTGTTTCCTGATTTCTGTAATTACAGGACAGTCTGGACAAAGAACTACCAGAACCTTTTCTGTAGTTTTACACATTTCTTACAATTTAAGCTCAAACAGTGGTGCTGACAGATGACTCTGTGGTATAAAAACATTACACACAGCTTTTTTCTTATATTCAGATATCTCTGGGACGAATCCCAGAGATATCTGAATATGCAGTTGAACTTGTGTACAGACAGAAAGGAGGTTTCTCTGGTCTGGCCCACTGAAGCTGAGCTGCATGTGGCCCACAGTGCAAAATGAGTTTGACACCCCTGGTATAGACTATGGATGATAATAAATAAATCTCTAAGAGGTGACTGTGTGGACGCACTGCATTCTGGGTTATCTTTCCCTGATTCAAATGTAACTCCTTAGTTCCACAGAAATTGAATTTTTGGTACCCACACACTTTTGGGAAACTGTGTTTATGAAATAATTTAAAATGTTAATGCCCAAATTTTAATTTCTCAAGGTAGATTTCAGTGAATAAATGTTTTCAAGGGTCAAACACAACCAGTGATTCATCTGATTGCCTCTGATTCTGAACAAAGGTCTTAGGTAAAGGTAACAGCATATTTAAGCATCCTCCTTTGATGGCTAATCAAAATGTCCATATGGAGAACATTGTTTTGGCGGCACTTTGGATGAGATGACACAAACCTTGGTTCATCGTGCTTTTCCACAGACTACATTTAGCCGTGGTCCCCCTCCTCCAAAGGAAAAGAGTGCAGTTGTACATCTTTCATTTCATTTTCTTAACAAAGTTCCATTTCATCCGGCTGAACTCTGGGGAAAGTTCTCTCTAGTGTCCTTGTCCCAATCATAACCAATCAAATTCGTTGAACACACTTATTACATGTGTTAAACTAAAAACAATAACAAAAAACTGTTTTCTTGTAGTTTATTTTCTCATTTTTTCCTCTCTGTCCTCAGTCTATCATGTGTGGTCTCCTGCTGAGTATCTGCTGTATACATTTCTCCAAAGCATCGTGGTTACTGTGTTGGTGCTTTCCAGCGACTGCGGGTGCTGTGGCCGAGTAATAAAGCTGCTTCGGCTGAGAATAGATTCTTGGAAGGGAATGTGATTTGGGGATGGGCACCGGCCGAAATGCCCAGGGATATAAGGAGAGAGGGTAGCTGGTATAGTGAGAGTAGTGCCGGGGGTCCGTAGCGGGTTTTCTTTGCCTCGGTTGGACCCAGCTGTTGTATCGCCTTTTGGGAGGAAAAGTGTACACATCATCCACAGAATTAGTGAGGAAGTTGCTGAAAGTGAGAGGAGGCTTTGTGATGAAGTAATGGGGTTTGGGCCTAGGGGCAGGGGGGGCATAGATGGGGTAGGCTTTATATGACTTCTTCTGGTAATGGAAAGGGTAAGTGTAGGGGAAAAAAGGATAGCTGGTCCAAACAGACTTGGGTGATATAGGCCAGAGGTCCTGTTTGATAGGCTTCTGAGGTTTGGACCAGATATTTTGATTGCCCAGCTGAGGTTTGCTCCAAACATCTTCTGTTCTTGTTGAGGTTTTCTCCTGGAGCCAGTTTTTGAGGAAATGACCTGCTGGCGCTTGTAACTTAGAGGTAGGAATGTTATTCTGATTGCTCGAAATCTGTGATGTAGATGAAAATGGTGACGATATAGTGGATATAGGTTGTTGCCAACGTGATGTCATCTGAGGTGCTAAGTCTTTCTTCTTCTTCTCCACATCACTGATGATGTCCACCACATCGTCAGCAGGGAGGTGGAGCTTGCTGGAAATCTCTATCAATTTATCAATCGTCTGAGGATCAATATCGTCTTGCTCCGTGATTTCCTGTTCCTCGTCAGATCTCTTATCCTCCGCAGCATTGGGGAGAGACGAGACGTACTGCTTGTTCCCGTTATTCTGTTTGACCATGTACTGCAGCAGCATATCTGAGGCGATGTCAGCCAGCTTCTCCTCCTCCATCTTAGCTCGTTGCGCCTCAGCTGCCTGCCTCCTCATCTCCTCCTGCTCGGCTTTGGCCTGAGCCTCCTCTTCTTCTGGATTTAGCGTCTTCTCATCTTCCTCCTCCTCTGGTTCATCATCTTCCATATTCTGTTCTGCTAGAGCCTGGGGGTCTACCGCATTACTACCATAATTACTGTCAGGGAATGTATCCATGAAATTGCCTCCCCTAAAGGTTGGCAGGCTGAGGGCTTTCTGTGTTTCTTCTTGCCATTTAAGTTTTTTCTTAGTCATAGCAAGATCACTGCCTTTATTTATCGGCATGATGTCATTGTAGCTGGTGTAATCTCTGTTCTGTCTGTAGGTTTGCTCTGAATTTTCCTCCACCTTAGTTGCCATGTTCACACGAGGAAATTCCTTCATCATCATCTCGAGACTTTTTAGCTCCTCGGGGCTCAGCTGTTCCTCCTCTTCACTGCTGGCTTGATCAAGGCTGGTTGATCCCTGTTGGGGAGCAGCACTCTGCCCATCAGCTCTTCTTTCATCTGAACTGGTGGGCTGCTTCTTTGTTGGGATTTTTACTGTCTGGCTTGTGGTATGACTGGTCACCTTCTCAGTCATCTTCTCTTCTTCCCATGCTTTCTTTCTCTCCTCTTCTTCCCCCCGTTCCTGCTCCTTCCCCTGTGCAGCCATGAGCAGCTCTAACTCTTGTCGCCCATCTCTGTCTCTGTCTGCTCCCTCTGTTATTCTCACTTCTCTGTGTGCATCTTCTATTTTATCCATTTCCTCTTCCATTCCTTTAAGCCCCTTTCCCCCCCTCCTTCGCTCTACTTGTGAGTGATTCAAAGCCTCTAGTAAAACTGCTGCTAGTTTTTTGGGATCAACATTTTTAAAAAGCTCTTCTTCATCCTCTGCTTCTTCTTGTTTCTGCACTGATTGGCTTTCTTCACCCCCTATGTCCCTATCTTCAGACACAGTCAGTCCTGGAGTATTTCTGTATTTGTCAATATCTCCAAGGGTGCTGAGAGGACTGGAGGTGGACAGATGGGAAAAGGATGCTGCTGTTAGAAGGAGCAGGAGTAGAGGAGCACTTAAGGAGGAATGGTATCTAGTCATGGCCATTCAGAACCGGTCTTTTTGTGATCAATGAAGAAATCCCTGAAAGAGAGAGAAAAACAGACAAATCTTCATTGCGAATGGGGTGAATCTTTTATACAGGGACACTAAATATGGATGATGAGTGAGTGACTATCACATTTGACAGTACAAATGTCTAAAGCTTCCTATCTACAATTAACAAATACCTTTACTGTAACCATGAGGTTTGCTGCTGATGGCAGCAGATTCATAACTATACTCATCCTCCTCAATCTCAGAGCAGCGTTTGACACCATTTCACATCCTCCTTCATAGATTAGCTTCTATAGGTTTCACAGGTACCCCACTTTCCTGGTCCCAGTCATATCTATCTGGCCACACCCACTTTGTCTAGCTGTCCCCAGGTCTCTTCTGGCGTTCCTCTGGGTTCTGTTCTTGGTCCTCTCCTCTTTGCCATCTACCTCCTACCACTTGGATATATTTTTAGAAAGTATGGCACGCATTTTCTTTGCTACGCAGATGACACCCACCTCTAAATTTCATCCAAGCCTGTCCTCCTCTGCCCTTCGTCTCTGACTGTCTCTTGTAAATAAAAACCTAGTTCTCTTGAATTGTTCTTAAATTAAACAACAAAACAGAAATTCTGCTTGTTGGCACAAATTCCACTCTTGCCAAATCAAATCATTTTACACTCACTATTGATTACTTCATCAT
Source organism: Apistogramma diplotaenia (assembly GCA_015052665.1). Classification (NCBI taxonomy): domain Eukaryota; kingdom Metazoa; phylum Chordata; class Actinopteri; order Cichliformes; family Cichlidae; genus Apistogramma; species Apistogramma diplotaenia. Next base: position 3,785 of record VOQJ01045177.1, on the reverse strand, counting down.
CCCTATCTCTTCCCAAGTCTGGGTGTCATCCTGGATGGCACGGTCTCCTTTGAGGTCCACATCAATAACCTTACTCAGTCTGCATATTTCCATCCGCCATCCTTGTTCATTCTCTGGTCACTTCTTGCATTGATTATGGAAACTCACTTTCTTTATGGTTTACCACTCAAACTCCATAAATTTCAAATGGTCCAGAATTCCACTGCCTGCACATTACCCGAACCCTTTCCACTCAATACATGACGCCCATCCTTCAGGAACTTCACTTCACTTCCCCTTAAAACATCATATTGAATACAAGATTCTCCTACTCACCTACAAATCTCTTCATAACCTTGCACCCCCATATATATACTGGTGTTCTTATTTATTTTTAAACTCCGTCACATACACGTCGTTCCTCTTCTCACCACACCTCATATCCATCTATCTACAATGGGGTCTAGCCCATTCAGTTACACGGCCTTTGTCTTTGGTGCTCACTCCCACAATCCTTGAAGAGCATCAATAGTTTATCTCTCTTTAAATCCCTTTAAATCCCATCTAAAACCTCACCTGTTAATCATGTTAAGTCTGTTACTTTCATTAGGTGTGGCAAAACGTTTTGAAAGCAGTGTGAAGCGAAGGTCTTTCTGAAGCACACATGAGAACACATGTTGCCATCAGTGGCACACCCAATTCACAGCCTGTGTTAAATGAAATGTACATCACCTCAAATATAAACTATACATGAGAATATAAATCACTAAACAGGCACGTTTTTGGGGACTCTGCTCAGAGCTTAAATGTTGAACATGGAGCGCAGCAATGCAGTGACATAGACTGCCACACTTTATTTTGGACAGGGAAGACGTCTAGAGGTTTTTACGTGCCACCGCCTTCTTTTAGAACCTACTGTGTGGAGCAGTTAAAACTCTGGAAATATTTATACTTATTGCGGACTTCCAATTTTTAAATCTTCTTAGAATAAGTAAATAAAGAATAATACCGTGAAACTCTCTCCCATTAAACCACAACACTAAAACTCAAATTTAATATACCACCAAATTAGAGTATTCTTCATTTCAGGGCATTTTATTGTCAGGTAAATACCCTAAACTTAAAAAAAAATCAGCTATTATTTCCGTACAATCGCTAAACTCAGTGTTCCCTAGTTACAGTAAACGCATTTCAGACCCACAGGAACACGCCACATGCTTAGCCGCATATTCTGCATTGGAGGTTGTGTTGCGGGGGATGATAAACTGAACAAATAACTACGACACGCAAATTACTGATCTCATGCTGCATACAAGATAGATCGTATAAATAATCTTGTTTGCGTCTGTCTGATTGCATCCTGTGGAAGGTAGCCTTGTGGGCCTGAGCAGGTCATACCACAGTTCTCTGAAAAGCGAAAATAATTCGTCTCTGAGAAGAAACCAGAGCCACCTCAGAGTCGTGTCAACATGAGAAACCTTCCCGCAGTTAACAGTTCGTTTCTCAACATCATAATCTCCAGCAAACATGGACGTCGGTGTTATGCAGACATTTTAGACACGACAAAAAGCTGCCATGGTCTCTGCCTTCTTAATGTGAATGTGACCGCGGCTACACAGCACACAAGTACCAGCTTCAGTCTATTTTTTTATAGTGTAGTTTTTTTTTAAGCGTCATGGAGATGATTGCTGAAAATGACGATAATTGAGATGGTGTTGATAATGATGTGGATGAAGATGAGAAGTAGGAGGGGTGCTGGGAGCAGACAATAGGTTTAATATAAACAGTGAAATCTGACCACAGCAAGTAACAATAATTGAAGAGCCCAAACTCATTGCAACATAACGCATTATTAAAAAACGCGTGCAAATTATTTACTGTTGCCTAATTATTTTTTTCTTAGAAATATTTAAATGTGTGTCACAGTTCACGATGAATGTAAATATTCTAGATTCTGCTGCAAACACTGCTCCAAACAAACACACACTATAATTAATTACTGTCTTGTTGTACTTTTTTTTTTCATTTTTCGCTCATTGCTGCGCCCAGCTTCGTTTTGACCACAAAAGCTTTAAAGTGACATCACAATGCTGCTGTGCACTTTTAAACATTGGTGAGTATTATTAATGAGCGAAGCCGAACAGAATCTCCTTTGTGGAGCATAAGCTAAAGGACCTTAATGCAAAATAAGTTGCCGCTTACTTGCTGCAGTTAAATGTGGGTAGCGTGGGGATTCCTGCTTCCCCTCCTCGTCACGTCACACTCAGCTGCTGAAGTCCTGCAATCATGCACCGCCGGTGCTCGTCGTGACGCGTGAGATGTATTCGGTGTTAAGTTTTAACACTTTTATTGTTGTGTATCGTTGGGTGTCGGTCCTTTCGTGCGCTGCTATCACAAGAATCCGAACCTACTTCTTCGGTTTTCAGGACTATGGACAGAGGCTGCGGCTGTCTTCTACCTCCACGTGATCCTTGCGTCAAGCGGTCCCCATTGACGTCAGCAGACTGGGTTTCATTCATAAGATTTTTTCTACACCCCCACCCACCTTATTGTCTCCCTCCTCTTCTGTTTGATTGGACCAATTAGCTGCAGGGCTGCTGGTGAATGAAAAGAATGGTGAATGGATTCATGGTGCGATCTCGCACCTCTCTCAACCTCTCCTGGACCAACTTGAGTGCAGGAGGGAGATGAGAACATGTGTGTACCTAAACAAAACCTCCACGGCTTTTTTTTTAGACTTACGCCTGTGGGCTCTCAGACAGAAAAGCATAAAGACAATGAATGCTGTGCATTGGAGTGTAAAAGTGGAGAACGAAGGACATCTAAAAATAAATATTCATCCTCTTTATCCTAAGTAGTTACTTCAGTTCTCCATATCACCCTTGTTCTTGACAGTTAGTACATGTACACTCCTCCATTTCTCAGGCATCAGCATGCTCCAGGACCATGTTAAAAAAGCTAGTCAAAAAGTCCACTACTTCTAGATATTTGCATACCTTCACAGCTATGTCATCTGGATCAATTGCTTTTCCACTCTTCGTCCTTTTCATAGCTGCCCTCACTTTGATATTCACTATTTTTATCGCCTGTCCTACCTTCTCTCTCATTTTCTTCATTTATCAACTCCTTAATGGTCCTTAATTTGATGGTGTCTCCCATCAGGACTTGCAGACTTGCAGACTCATACGCAACACAGATCTTCTCCTGTACACCAGTGAACGTCAACTGGCGGCCCGCGGGCCACATCCGGCCCGCCAGAGCTTTCCATCCGGCCCCCAGAATACGACTGCCACTTGTACATACGCCAAGCAATCGTCATAACCCATTAAATACCCGTCTCTGACTAGTCTGAATTACCGAACGCTTTCAACAGTGATTTCCCATTGCGCGTGAATGCCTCGTGTCCCATGAACCAATCAGAATGCAAAACTGGACCATGTGCCTTCAAGCATTTTCTGCCGACACTGAGCAGCTGCTTCTGTTGGTGGTGATCATATTTTAAACACAGCTGATGGTGAGTCTAACCTTGTTTTGTATAAAGCAGGGGTCGGCAACCTTTGACCCTCAAAGAGCCAGTTGGACCCAGTTTCCACGGAACAAAAAACACTGAGAGCGGCAAATACATAAAAACGAGAACGGCAAATACTTCCGGCTTCCGCGAGTGACGCATATATTGAGATTAAGGATGAAAATGCCGCGGGTCTGATATTTGCCTTCACACTGGGAAGAGGACGAACTGAAGATTTTTCCTGGTTTTGCCTCAAATAAAATATTCATTAAAAAATAGGTAAGTTACTATATTTGCA
>VOQJ01045176.1:0-20459 GCA_015052665.1 Apistogramma diplotaenia | reverse complement strand
GACTGCTCAGGGATATTTGATAGACTGCAAATTTAAAGCTTCATGTCCTCATTCATTGAGTTTTTTGGAACAGAAAAATGTGACTTGTTGCTCAAGTTGTTTCATGCTGTGAGATGCCCTACAAAACAAACTAACTTTGTGTTATTCAAAAGTTACATGAAAATACTTGTTAGCGTGCAATATTTTGGTGAATTTACAGTAACACTTTGGGTGCTCAGTGGCTGTGCTACTTGTGGTCTGTTAGGTTGGCAGACACGAACTGGAATTCAAGCTAATGATGCTTATATACAGCAGAGGTGGTTAGCAGAGGTAGTTAGCAAAGGTAGTTACTGTAGCAGAGGTGGTTAGCAGAGATAGTTAGCAGAGGTAGTTAGCAGAGGTGGTTAGCAGAGGTAGTTACTGTAGCAGAGGTGGTTAGCAGAAGTGCTTAGCACTGTTGCCTGTTGCTTCTGCGATGAGGCGACGGTCGCTTGCCCTCCTTCAGCTAAGCGATCGACAACATTCATTCATGTGAAATTTTGAGCTCGTACACGTAGATGTGCACATGCGACCAGGTGATGCGATAAAACAAAGATGTGCAACTACTGCAACTGTTTGTTGCTGTCACCGGGCTCTAAACCAATCAGCGAGGGTTCCATTGACCAATGAGCTGAGAGTATGCTGCACGCTGTGTTCAGCAACTACTTTGAACACGGAGGAAAGCATCATTTTAGCTGTGTCTGACTTTCCAATAGTATATGACACGTCACACAGTGATTATCAATATAAATAAAAAGTCTGAATTTATCTTTATCAGCCTTGAGTACCACCTTCAAATGATATCCACCATGCTGCTTCCTTGTCTGTAAAAACTACCCAGCAAAGACCTGAAACATCAGGCCCTTCAGCTGATCAATCTGCTGTTTACTGAAGCCTCATCAGAAATGCTCTCAGTGGAAGGGTGGCTGTCAAGAAATCATTCTCAATGGAGGGAAACAGGGAGAAAAGGCTGGGATATGCCACGTTACATGGATTGGCCTCTCCAGAGCCCAGACCTCAGCATTATTGAAGCAGTGTGGGATCATCTTAAGAGGAAACAGAACAAAAGGCAGCCAACATCCAGTGAAGCGCTCTGAATGCCCTTCATGAAGCCCGGAGAAGTTTTCCTGAAGACGACTCAAATCTACAAGAAAGCTGCCTGAGAGAGTCCAAGCTGAAGAACAAAGACGTGTGTGAAGGACAAACGTTTGGTGACCAAATATTGACTTTTAAGTTTGTTAGAATTGTACATACACTGGTTTTGTGTTGTATATTAATATTTTCATTTATTTTGCTCATTTTAATATTACCTATTTCCACATTTTCCAGCAAAATATAAAGAAATAATGGCTCAAGACTTTTGCACATCACCGTTTGTTTGTTAGTGCAGGTTTCCAGATGTGATACAAATAGCTTTTTTGATTATGTTTTTATAAATAGTCATTGACTGATCACTTTGGTACAGCAGCAGAGGACACGTGCACTTGTTTTTACAACTTAGGAACCTGAAACTCTGACAGCACAGCTCACAGTGTCTAACAAACTGACACAAACACACTAAACCGAATAGCCAAGAAGGGAAACAATGAGATGCTGGAGAATGCTGCTTTTGTAAGTAGAGTGTACACACACACACACACACACACACCTTGCCCGACAGGATTTTCTACAAAATCCCCCAATTTAATTTTTCTTTCTGCGAGGGGAAGATGTTGCTCTCGTTCCATCCCAATATCCCTGAGCAAACACTTGCGTCAGCTGTTTGTGTTTGCCAATACATTAAGACTATGAATATTTTACAGGCAAAATGGAGTTGTGTAAGTGCAGTCACTTTGAGGAGGAACCAGTGTTCTGAATTTATTCACACGCATTTCACTTAGCTTCACAAAATCATTCCGCTTTTGTCAGATTATTCAGTTGCATGTGCAGTAACGGATATCTGTTTTCCTCTTCCATCCGTCTCCAAGAGGTTCGGAAATATCCAAATTAGCGGATATCAGCTAAAACGAAAATCGTTTATTTTTACTGTAACCTTAAGGATCTCCCAGAAGCCTCATTAAAATCTAAAAACTCGCTTTTGTTCAGTAAATGTTTTTAGTCAGGTCTCTTATTCTCCGGCTGAAAATAAATCACAACAAGTCTTACATTTCGGTTTTAAAGTGTTGCTCATGGCCACTGGGTAAAAGCGATGCTGTCGCAGGAGGGAGGTTCAGTTAAGGGACAGCAGCTGCTGCTGGTGGAAGTGATTGCATGTTTAATAGTCGTATTTGAATTGCTTCAGTGCTTTTCAGGAGAAAGAAGCATACTGTTATCAGTAATGTTTATTTTCTGTGCCCTTTCTTTGTACTTGATGTCTATCAGTGGCGTTATTGATTAGCAGAACAGCAGCAGCTGTGGTGAGCGTTGCGAGGCGGGAACGTCCCTCCTTGTCATTCAGCCATGTTTACTTGAGCTGGTATAAATTGAGTGAATGCAATTGATTTTGGGCATTTGCCTTTCAGCAAGGGGGAAGTTAGTGGAAAAAATAAGAGGCGGCAGCACCTCAGTGCAGCAAAGAGGAGGAGAAAGAAATGTGTGTGAGAGCGATAGAGACAGACAGATGGTGTTGCTACACAGGAACCTGGCCTAATGTAGTTTCATTCAGCCCTTATCACCGCTGGCAGCATTTGGCACAATTTGAACAGATAGGGGGAATAGATACAGAGAGAGCGATGCGCTGAAATAGTTTAGTACACATTCCACAACATGTTTTTCAACACACTGACTGCAAAAATGTGCCACATTGCATTATTAGCGGTAAATTAGTGGTAAATGAATATGGCTATGACCACTGTGACATTTTAGGTTTAAAATTTAATTTTTTTGTAGTCAGTTATTGTGTAACTGTTCGATCAGCTGCCAACAACAGATATTTATGCTCCCTACAGGTGAAATTGTAAGAATCCTGATGGACCTTCAAATTTCACTAACACTTCACATTTGTTATTTTGTATCCATTTGGGGCCACATCGCCTTTCTGTGGGAAGTTTGTGTTCTCGCTCAGTCTGTGATTGCTCCATCCGGGCACTCCTGTTTCCTCCCAAAGTCCAAACATAACAGCAGAAGGTGCTGAGGAGTGTGGGTATCTGTCTGTCTGTGTTAGCCCTGCAGTGGACTGGTGACCTGGCCACGTCGTGCACTGCCTTACACCTAATGACAGCTGGCATATGATCCAGGTACCTGCAGCCAGGTGGATGAGCACATACATGTTTTTAAGCAAGACATCGATGTATCACTGTTGTTGTTGATGATGAGCATCCGGTAAAATAGAAGTGGGTTGTTGTATCGTGGCTGATCAAAGCAATGTGAGGTGGCAGAATGGAAAGTGCAGAAAGCTGGAGAGGGTTAGCTTAGTTCTAGTTGATTACATGGGAAGGTAGCGGTTAATAGCTCAGTCACTCCAGAATGAAAATAGCACAGCAACCTCACTGTATAATATTTGTTGCCTGGTGATTGCATTGAATTTCTTTGCTGTACAGATTGCAAGTAGTTGTGGCATCCAACTGGTTGACTAGAGGTGAAGCGTGCAGCATCCACATCTGGATGACCAGTTTTGATCACAAGGCAATTGCACAGGTGGAAGGCATTATGGTCCAGCTCTGTACTGACAGCAGTCACTCAGTTTACAAACACAGGCAGATTTCAACACGTTGCAACTGATCTGAGCCCATCTGAGGACGACCTATCTTTGATGTGTCTCTTTGCAGTAGAGGACCCGACTCAACAGGTCCCCAGCTGGTTGCATTCTGACTATATTCCTATGTGAGGTTGCTGAGTGCCTGTCATCTTGCAGTTAAATTGCTGTCAATGCAGCAACTACGTCTCTAGTTGTGGAGGGATTTCAGGTGTTCTTTTTCAAGTCCATGATGTTCTAGCTGGACTTTGAAGCTGATGTGAATTTCTTTTCTTTTTTTTAAGTATATTTTTTGACCTTATTGATAGTTGTGTAAGTGGAGAGAGACAGGAAAGTGGGAGGAGAGAGACGGGGAAGACGCGTGGAAAAGGGCGACAGGTCGGGAATCGACCCCGCGCCGCCTGCACCGCCACGCGGCATATACTGTATGGTCGCCTGCTCACGCCCTGAGCCGCCCTGGCACCCACTGATGTGAATAGCTGTTTAATAAAAGATATGAAATTCCCAGCTTGACTCAAACTAATAGACATATTCAGTCTCTTTGAGGCAAGTTCATTATGCACAGGGGCAATAGTTTTTGTAATGCCACCTATAAGCACTTTGAGTGCTCAGAAAGAGTAGAAAAGTGCTATATAAGAACTAGTCCATTTACCACGTTCTCACTGTTGTGCCGAGTGTGACTGTAGCACAACACCTTACAATTTATCATTTTCAGTCAAGTGGATGGTGTTGATTTCTGAAGGGGAAAATACAGTTTCATAATAACTGGCATGCCATGGATCATAACAAACATGTTAGTATTCCATAAGCCAAAAATAATTAGACCAGTTCTCCAGATAAATAGACTACAATTCAGAGTCCTTGTGATCCATAACAGCACTCAATTTGGCTTTCAGATGGGCATTTCCATAATGACTCAAGGAAACCTGTTTAAGTTCCCTGAACATCCACATTATTCTGACACAATGTGCCAAATAAAATAATAATACTGTTGTGTAGCTGTAGCATGAACACAGGACTGCTCTGCTGATGTTTTTTTCTTTTGTAATTGAATTGCAAATTTGGCTTTAGAGCATTTCTGCATGTTTAGCATAAAAAAACCTGCCTTTTCTAAACTGTTGCTGCTTCAGCTGCATCTAAAGAGCTGCCACTGACACATGTAAGGAGGCAGCAGACGTCACTGCTTTATCCCCGTTACACAGTTAACCTTTCTTGGCTCTGTATTTCTCCTCAGTCTGATTTATACATTCTCAACACATCAGTTTCACGCCGGAAATAAAATGTCAAAACATATCGAACAAAACTCTGATGAAGGAAGGTCATCTTTTATCACCCATTTTAAAAGAGATCATTTCCAGCAGGGAAAAATGAGCTGTGCTGTAACGTCTGTACGGATTGCTCTTGTTTGTTTCTTGAGGCATTGTTTGCTATCAGCAGCAGATATTTATAGCTGCCCACTAACTCAATTTCCTCACCTTCGATTACAGCGGGTGGTAATAGTTATTGGTTTGTCCTTGCTCTTAAATATGTTGAAGTCAAAGAAGAATTCATCACAGCATGACACGAAAAGAAGCATGACTGCATTCATCCGCCCTCTGCGCTGCCGAGGCCCACGAGCTCCATCTTTGCAGTCCACAACAAGAATCTAACAAATCTGCAGTTTTTGTTTTGTTTACACTAAAGAAAAGTCATCAAGTCTTCACAGGAATCCGCAGCTGTTACCATAAGTGGCAACACACTTTTCTAATCATTAATTTTTTAATGGGCTTTTTTCTGTAAATTCCTTCATGTACCAATGTTACTACAGGGCCTTAAAGGATCTAATTTAATTTCCAACGGAGCATATGAAATCAGTTTAACTGAAATACTAATTATAAGAGCTTTGGCTTTATGATTAATAGTAATTCTTAATAATAAGAGTTATTGTTAATTACTTCGTTTCAAACTTTCCACCCAGTTACACAAGCTCACCTAAATGTTCCAGTTGATGCTAAAAGTTATTTATGTAAGCTTGTATTAACAGAAAAAGAAACAAGCATTCGCTTCAAACAAAGCATATGAGTGCTGCACTTCAAGAAGAAAACCATGTATCGGTGCATTATGCCACCGTAAATAAAATTATAAAATGAGCGTTTAATTTCTTGAACCTCTGACATAAGAATTTGAGCTATGGCCTTTTGTGTATGTGTTTTCAAAATCTAAAACATATATTCTAGCCATCAGTCCATCCACTTCCTAACATTTATCAGAGTCTGGATCACAGAAGCAGGCCAAAGACTTCTCTCTCCATGGCTACTGCCTCCAGGTCCTCTGAGGACACCAAGGAAGTCTCAAGCTCCCCCTAAAAAGACTGAATCTCTCCTGTGTTTCCTGCTTCGGGGTATTCTCCCAGTAGGATGTGCACCTAGTCTATGAGGCATCCAAGAGCCTGTACCACCCTGACCCACTTCTTTCAAGGCGCCTTTCCTGAATGAGTGGACTCTTTAACCTATCTATCTCTAAGGCTGAGCCCAGACACCCTTCAGAGGAAGCTTGTTCCTGCCTTTTTTTAAAATCCATGATCCTGTGACCTATGTGAGGTTAGGTAGGCAGGTCAACCATGGTTCATCCTCAGCTTTCTCTTAAGCCAAAACACACCAAATTGGTTTCCAGACCACTGCAGACACTGTGACAGTCTTTCCAATCTCCTGGTCTGGGGATAGTGTCTCTGACCCCAACATACATGTACTTCAACTGCCCTTGAAGTAGCAACTCCTCCCCAACTTAGAGTGGGCAATCCACCTTTCTTCTTTCTGGCCTTTCATGGCCTTTGGCTTGAAGGCGCTAAGTCTCATTCATGCTGCTTTGCAAACCCTGCACATGCCCAAGCACAGGCTGCAGGTTACCGCTCAATGAGGTGAGCAGAGCCACATCATCCCCAAAAAGTAAAGACGTGATCCTGAGAACGCTGAAGTGGAAACCTGCAGCCTCTTGCATGCACCTTCATTTCTTGCTAGCAAGAAAACCAAGCTCTTGCTACAGTTGGGGAGGGGGGTGGGGGCGGATAAAAGGGACACATGTCCTCTCTACACAAATCACATGTTGACTCATTATGCAAACTCCCACACATGGAAAGTTAAGAATTGCAGCTTTAATACCAAGAAATATGTCAGTTTAGGTGCATGGTAAGAATCCATCAACAGCTTACAACAACAACATGTTTGTTTCTTTGCAGCTCATCTGATGGCTGAGCTGGCTCCTCACCTCCTGCTGTCTCTCTCTGAGGGGAGGAATGGAGAGAAATCATCATCTCTCATGGTACTGAGTATGTCTGTGTCGGTTCTGAGTAATAGATTTTATTTATTTTATTTACTGCTACATATTTATCCGCTGCATGATTTACATTTTACTTTTGGTGATGCAAAACGCTGCATGAGAAAATGTGAAATCTGGAAACTATTTGAGTGATTATTAGATTTGCATCTCATGAGGCGCATGAGTTGATTTATACTTACAGAAATTCTACTGCAGGGAATACAGTAACTACCAATGACAAATCTGTTAGGGTAAATCAATATCAAATTATGCAGTAGACTTTAAACTCATTAGACCTGAAAGCCCCCCCCTACCCGCCCCAGAGAAATGGCACAGTGTCAAAGAAATTACTCAAGAATTGACTCTTGTCCATTAGGAGCAACGTAGGCAAGTCCACAAATGTGACTAAAAGATCAGTGTTTGCTTTTTGTTTCCTTTCAGTTGGCATCGGATTCTTGAACAGTCTCTAAACCGCTGCTGCCCGCCCACCTTTCCTTCTGTCTGTGTTTGCGTGTTGGTTATGTCTTGTGTGTCCCACAGACCACCACCATCACTGCCAATCATTCATCTGCTGCAAGGAAAGCTACAGTTCTTCTTCCCATTCCTTGCCAGATTGTTCTGCCAGTTTGAGTGGTGCAGTCACAAGTGCCCAGAAGCCCAAATCATCACCACTCCACCACTGTGCTTGGCAGTTGGTATGAGGTGTAGATATGCTGTGTTCGGTTTCCACCAAATATAGTGCTGCCCATTGTGGGCAGATATCTCCACCGTGGTCCACTCTGTCCAGAAGTCTTGTGGTTTTCAGCTGCAGCTTTGCAAGCTTCAGCTGTGCTGTCATGTTCTGTTTAGAGAGACAAGGCTTTCTCCTGGAAACCCTTTCAAACAACCTGTACTTTCTCAGTTGTTTTCTAATTGTACTGTCATGAACTTTAATATTTAACATGTGAACTGAGGCCTCTGGAGTCTCAGATGAAGTGTTGGGTTTTTTGTGTACTTGGAGTGAGTTTGCTGGGATGTTCACTCCTGGGAAGATTGTGCAAAACATTAAAGACAGTGCCAATCTTTCTCTGTGTAGTAAATAGTTTGGAAATGACCGTATAGTCCTTCCCACATTTATGGGCACAAACTTTTTCCTCTTTGGCATTGTGTTAACACACACCTGAATGTTCCAGGGCCCTACTCTGAGTTTAACCCTTAAATGAGGGACACTTGGGTTTCAAAGTTGGAAGCACAATTAATTTGCAGCACATCACATTGTGATGGATTTTCAGACCCGGATTTCAATGTTTTTGTATTCCCAGATGAGAACCTTACTGAGCATTACTCTTCTCTTCATAATCTTTAATGTATCTGGACGACATTCTCCAAACATACATTTCAAATTTAACCTGTTAACTGGCTTCACCAAATGCCTCCCACATATGCCCCGCGGGCGGGACTTGACGGGGTGTGGCCAGCTAAGAGGACAACACATTACATAGGTGATGCAGAACATATTGGGAAAGTGACTGTGTATACAGCAATTAGAAAGGTTCGCCTTATTCTAAAACACTTACTCCAAAGTTTTACTGTGCTATAAGCCAACAGCGTAGCAGGTGATTGATGCTCAAATTATTCAGTTGTACTTCATGATTATATTTTAAATGGTCTCAGACTGGGATCAGTAATTAAACTTAGTCTTGTGACCAGTGTGATTGGCTGCATTGATGGCACTCAGTGCTCCTTCAGTAAATGAAGGCATATGAAAGTCATAAACCAGCATTAATGAGTCCTAACTGGATCAAGGTCAAATCCAGAATTTAAATTCTCTTTAACAAATCACAAAATATGAAAACACATCATATCTTCTTAAAAACTGTCTTGTTTTCCCCCTATATGCTCATGCTCACCATGTATACGCAGAAGAACATCCAGTTCAAGTTGGGTGAATTAAGTCGAGACATCGTGCGCACTCTTACCTCGGGGTGAACAGACTCAGAGTAGATTGAACTGCCTCTGATCAGCTGTTTTGAAACTCAGAGTTGCCGATCTCAGAGTTAGAGCTTATAAACTCAGAGTTTGTTGAACATGTTTCCTGGAAGAGGGCCAGATCAGCACACTGCCAGAACCTCTTTTACAGAGGTGCTCACACTTGCTAATGATCAGTTAATCAAGTGTATTTGATTAGCAGCACCTGGCTGCTACTTAATTCATGTGGGAGCAGTAAGGTTGTACTTAGTTTTTCACACACTGCTTTTATATTTTGTCTTCCTTTGTGTTAATTAAACAATGACACTGTGTAATGTGTCATGTGTTTTTCATCTGAAGTTATTTTTAAACTATTTTCAGACCTGAGAAATAAATAAAATCGAATTAAACTGAAATATGCAATAAGCAGCATAGTAAGAATATGTCACTGAATCCAGATTGTGTAACTGACTAATAAGATAGAATATGTTATTTGTTTGTTTGTTTGTTTCTTCCAAGTCTAGACAGACAGGAAACAAAGAAATTATTATTCTGACACACATCAAAACCTATTAACAACAGTGTATTCGACCTTTTCCCAAAACACAGGGTTAGATTAGGGTTACAGATGCCACCCATGACGGCTGACACCCCAGAGAGTTAAATCTGTATGATGAGAACACCAAGTGAAAATCAACATCGTTTGTATTTAATGACTCGTTTTAAGTATTGTCTTTTGCTTATACACAAACAGAAGTACCATGTAAATGAGGAGCCTTTGTGCTGAGTACAACCTCACTACTGGAGCAGAATGGAGACATAGATGCACATCATTAGATGTTATTCTCCTCTCATTTGTGTCCAAGCTGATCACCTCTAACCAACATCTCCCCCTCAGGGTACAACAGTCGACTCATAAGGACGATGAGTTGCTGGAGCTCAGAAGACTCGATCAGGTTGACTCTGCCTCACACTGCAACAGGATGAAGATGGAACGTGTTACCAAGTGGACAGGTGAGATGCTAAATGGTAAATGAACCACAAAGGCAGATTTGTGTTTGCTCAACCAGCTGGAGGTAATTAACACGTTGGTTCTTCTGGCTTCATCATTTTAGCCACAAAAAAAGCGAATGATTTAATTTCTGATCACTGCCTCTGACATGAACTGTGCTTTCTGTGGGAAGCAAACACAACTTCGAACATAAAACACATCCTCTCCCACCTGAGGCATAAAACCGCAATCATTATCAGGCACTGCTCTCTGACAAGGACACTGTTTGAGTTCAACCCCATCACGGACAACATGGAGCCTGTCTGATTATGATTAGGAAAGTAATCAGAGGTAATTGCAGTTCTGTCAAACTATTCATGCTGCACATCTCTCTTGGTCATGACTCGCAGGCAGAGAATTAAGCTGAAAACCTAAACCATTTGTCTTCGTGACCATGCCGAGATTTAAATTTGGTACGCTTTAACATTCAGATAAGGTTATCGTGACAGAATCGTGCCAGAAATCTGTATCTTATGTCATTTATCCCATTAAAAGCACCAAAATCAATTATAAGTATAAAAAACACGGCTGATTATATCAGAAGGTTTTAAATTAAAAATGATAGCATTGCTTTGTTAAATCCTTATTAACACAACATAAATGCTTTCCCACCTTAGCAAATGTTTAGGGTGCTTTTAAGTCGCTCACACACACTGAAATGACAGATATTTCTGGGGGAACGACGCATTCAGCCGCCTGTAAGAGTTACCTCAGGTATTTCCTCTATACAGTACATTTATATGGGCAGGCCCATGAGTATTTGGACACAGTTTTTGTAATTGTGTGTCTGTGCACGATCACTTGAAATGAAGCAAACAGCATGTGAATGAAGCTGTAATGAATCATTATCACACATAAACTTTCACAGGCTTCAGAGCAACTGAATTAGCAACTAAGGCTCTTTTTTTTTAACACACTGATATAAAATTTTCATTCCTGAATGGTAAATGGACTAGTTCTTATATAGCGCTTTTCTACTCTTCTGAGCACTCAAAGCGCTTTATACAACCTGTTTACATTCACACAAGCACTTCCATGTGAAGCTAAGTGCTTATAATGTAACATTCACACTCCAATGCTTGTGTCGGAGAGCAACTTGGGGTTCAGTATCTTGCCCAAGAATACTTTGGCGTGCAGCCCGGAGAAGCCAGGAATCGAACCGCCAACCTTCCGATTGGCAGGTGACCTGCTCTACCTCCTGAGCTACAGCCACCCCATTTGAAGATGCCCATTCCTCATGGGCATCACCAAATGCTTAGTATTCTCCCTGGAGATGCATTTTTTTTGTCTTCATTAAGTGGAACGTGCACAGCTGGAGTGAGTTCAGTGAGGCATAAGAAAGAAATAAGAATTGGGGGTGAAACAGACTTTTTTATCTCTATAATTTCACATGAAATAACAACAATAACAACAAAGTAAACCTGTCAGTCAGTTGTCCAATGACTTATAAGTGCTTTTGCCAAAAACTGTACACTTCATATGTGGGTTGTTATATTGCTGTGGAATAAAGGCTGTGCAGTTGAAAAGTGTGTGAAGTTGTTTGGTCTCTGATTCAAACACAGTGATGTCCTCAGTGGGCATCGTCGGTGTGATTGCAACAGCTTTCATTTACGTCACACTCTGCAGCTCGTTGTTACATACTGCAAACTAACCTGAGCAGAAAACATAAGTGCCACACTGCCAGTGTACAGACAACGTTTTCTCTGTGTTTTAAGATAAAAAGCTTTTAGTTTAGTGGTGAAACTCAGATTATTTGATCCCTTCTGCAATGTAATCCTGCTCCAGAAGTGGATGATGGTAGATGATAGATGGTATATTTGTTACCATGTTTGCATCTCAATGTATTGTGAGTAATCATTATTAAACACAATCAATTCCTGATGCATTCACATGTGACCTGCATTTCAGCCCAATCATAACCCTAACCCCTTACTTGAAGACAAGTAAAAAGTACTTTTTTGGAAGTATAAATTGATTTTGTCCATTAATATGAACAGAAAATGCATATTCTGAGAGGTTATGGTAAGAGTTAGGGTCCAATAAGCCCTCTGGCATCATCCCCACACGACCCTGCACAGTTTAGGAAGCTAGAGAACATACGTGCATGGACTTGGTTTGATCTGGGAGGATTAAACTAATGTACATTGTTACATTCATGTTAAAGGCAGCAGTTCAGGGACATAGTAGGACATAGGACAGGTAGCAGAATTATTAGAGCTCCTTTTCCTGTAAATGGCTTTTAAACAGCTGAAAATAAAGCTTCTTTACTGGATAGAAAACCGCTACCTGCAAAGTTACTAGATGAAGAGATGAAGATAAAAAAAAATGTGACCATACAACATTTCCATGTGTGTCTTATCAGGAGGAGAGGAACCACCAGATACAGTTTAAATTACTTTTCACCTCTTTTAGGGCGATATCTCACCGCGCACAGATGGTCACTTTGTCTGGATATTTTCATCTCATTTTATTTTCCTCAGAAAGTGTGCTTGCTGTCACAGGCTGAACTTGTTTTTATAGAAACTTGAGAGGTTTGCTTCCAGTCTGTCCCACTGCTAGATGCTTATATGGGTGATGCCTCCCAGTCAAACAAGACCACAGTCTACAGCCACAGCAGGAGCTCTGGGAGCCTGTGCTGTGCAGGTACATGCTAATGTGGGCATGCAAGTGCAAGCACGCTTACAATGAGTGTTAACGAACCAGTGTTTTAGTATTTATGCCTTACCACATTCATCGTCTTGATTTAGTTTAGTGTGTTAGCATGCTGATATTTGCTAAGTAACATCGTTACAGGGATCCTGGGAATATGACTCAGTCTCTTCCTCTCCAGGTCTTAGATGCTTTCATCAGGCGGGCCACCCCCTAATGGCACAGTGGACTTTCCCCCCTGAGACTCCCACACACAGGTTCTCTCTGGCATTTCCCAGTCCAATCCTTTGTTTGAAAAACTCCAGACACCTCAGTTAAGAATGGATCCTATCAATAACACTAGATTATTTAAAAAAAAAAACCCAGAACCAGCCTGACCAGGTAAAGTATTATTTTCCTTTAAATGAGGTCTCTAATCCAGATCAGCTTCACCCAGCTGCTCCTGTGCTCTGCAGCCCCCTTCTTCCTGGTCGCTCCCTGACCTTCCTCCCCCCTTTATAGAGGAGGATCCCAAACCCACACCAATCAGCTACTTCCAGCACTTGACTCTAAATACCTGGCAGCTGGACTACAGTGGAAGCTCAACCCTACATCACACACACACACACTTAAAACAGGAAATAATTCTAAACCAATCCTCTGAAGGAGATCCTCTCAATTATTCCACTTTGTAGTTTTAGTTTTATGTTAAAAAGCAAAGAATTGGACAGACTCCTAATTCAACCTGATGATGGCACCAGAGGAAAAGACTACAAAGGTTACCACAATTTATACGGAGGTGACCTGATGCGTGTATCAGTATAATACCAAACCCTTACAAAGACAGATATTTAAATCAGGGTCGAAGTGGTAGGTCACTAACCGACAAACCAACCACTTTTCTGTCCATCCTTACATTTAACCCCCCATCCCTCATCCAAGCAGGGCTGCTTATGAGCTGCTGGCATCAGGCAAGAAGCAGGTTACATCCTGGACAGCCCATCACAGGACCAACACACAGAGAGAAAGATCCACACATCACTGACTGGCAGGTTTGGACACACAACCTCATTTCTGTGAGGCAATATCTTAACCATTGCCCTGCCATGAAACCCCTACTGTGCCATATTAACCAGTGTCATTGTTTTCAGAAAATGGACCCAAGGGCATGACATGGAAAGCAGATATCAAAGAGCATCTTCTTCAAATAACAAGGAAATAACAATGCAAGTAGGCAAACTAAGAACAAAAGAATGTGCTAAGGCAAAATACTAAAACAAAGACAAGTTCAAAAACAGGTTAAGGAACAAAAGGGGGCTGGTGAACAACAGAGTACTGGAAAGAAAAATATCTGGCCAAGAGCATGTGGAAACAGAGCAGAGGATGTTGAATATTGGAGACCTAATGAGAAATGGGGAAAAGGAGAGCAGGTAAAGAAAAAATTAATTTACTATGAGAAATGGCATGTTCCCATTGCTCTCCTATGGCAAGAATTGCATGATTTGGAGCTGAGGGACAGTCGGATCTGGTCTCTCAGAGGTTTTTAACCTGGGCCAAAAAATGGTTCCTGTGATATTTAAGTTTCCTGATGACTGACTTTCATGGGTCACAGATAACATGTCAGGAGAGAGGTCAGAACAATCAGGAAAACAGCATTCAAGTCCAAATTTGCCAAAAGGAAATTTACCATAGGAAATCATTTACCCTAGTTAATGGGAGAAGAAATGTTATTAACACTATGAGCACTCACCACAGATGGTATGTGGCAAAAGAGAAATGTACTTACTTTCACAGAAATATGGTACCCGAGCAATCAGTATGTCAAATGAAGTAGATGATAGGGGTGCTAGATTTACTGGAACTCGAGCAGTTGGAGCTGGAACTTTTCTTTCTTTCCCTTTTTTCTCCTCTTTTGAAGAAGGGCAACGTTTGAGTGGCGACTGGAGGTAGTCTGGGATTATATGAGTGTTAAACTGCTGAAAATGGTTTTATGCAGTGACCATCAAATTGCTGATATTTTAGGCATGTACCAAATTAGCAGAACAATACCATTTCCCAAATTAAATGAAAGTTAAAATTCCATCATAATTATCAGCTGAATGATATACGATTCATAATACTTTATTTAAAGTACCTGGTCAAACCTAAGCTGTATCTGGCTCCTACAGTATACCCAATTCTGTAACCTCAAGATAACCTTCCCAGGAATGTAGCTACCTGTCAACGCAGACCTCAGCTGTGATGGGTACTGATTAGCAGAAGGATAACACCTGTGAGAGACAAAATATTACACACTGGAACTGAATCTAAGTTGCTTCTAATGGTAGCGCAGTAGCTAGAATTGCACGAGGCATATGGTGTTTTCTCTCATTTCATAATTTGACAATCCATACATTGACCTATTTTTCTGAAGTTTTCTCTGCTTCCTTCAGTTGGGGAAAAGTAACTATTGTTCAACATAAACAGCTCATTTTCGCTTATGATAGAGATTTTGACAGTTAGCCCTTTTCACCCACTACTATTAAATATTTGATTGTACTCATTTGTATAGTGACGAAGTGTAAATTGTAGATTGTATCAGATCTTTTCTGTTACCAACAGAAAATACTAAATAACTATGCTCATGTTTTCATTGAGAATTATAGAAACTGACATAACAACTTGTTTGACTTATCTTACCTGAAAATATCTCCATTCACAAAATTTTAAAGAATATTTTTGCCTTCAACATATGGATTAAAAAATACTACCATAATGCTAACATTAAGTCTTCAAATGTCGAATCCAAAAACAGTGCGTGATGTCATGGTCAGTCTTTCATGGACTCCATGAAGGGTCAGTAACAGGGCTGCCAAAAATGTAAAGAGAGCATCAGCTATATCGACCAGGCAAAGTTAATAGGTTTTTATTTCAGGCTAAAGAAGCTAGCATTAGCCTTTGTAAAGAATCCGTTTATTCACAGTTAGTACAGTAGATGTTAATGGTGGCAGACAGGTACCCAAGAAATACATCGCATACCGCAGTTAGCTGATTTTCTTACTGTGTTTGCCTCAAAAACGTTAAACTGTATCATTATCAACTGCTGTGTTCATGTGGTTGATAAAATACAGCACGCACTGAGTAAGTACCTCACCCCTGAAGGGGAAATGGGGGTATTGTTATTGGTTTGTTCGTTAGCCAACAAATTTGCAGCAAAACTACCTGTCAGATTCAATTTCTAAGAGATGCTGAGTGACCCAAAGATCACCTGATAACATTTTTCAAAACATTATACAGTATAGCAAAATGTGTCATTTGGTTTGGAGTGTATCATCTGCATGTAGTGTTTAATGTATTGTGTAGTTGTATAGTCGTCTAGTTGCTAGCCAAAACACTACCAAAGTGTACAGCGTTTACTAAAACGTAAACACTGTCTGCGGGAACTTTTTTTTTTTAACAGCAGCACAAATGTCGAGAGACACCTGATTGTTTGACTGCATGTTTATGTAAATAGTTTGTTGTTTGCTTAATTTGTACATAACTTTCTGAAAGTTAGAACTTATATTTTTATTTCAAGTTTTTTTTATTAATTGCAGTTTTCACTGTAATTGTTTTCTACTCGGAATTTATGTTTTTTGTGTGTTATTAGGTCCAATGTATTAATATAGAAAATAACTGTACAGTCACACACACAAGGCTGTGCTAGTGTCTTGCCAATGCATTTTGTCTTTGTAGCCAAAACCAGTGAAGAGCATGCACAGGTTTAATTTTTTTATATCTATAGGTTTATCTGCCTAAACGGTTTTAGAATATTTTAAAAGTTTGCTAAGAAATGCAGTTACATTCATTCAGTAAAATGTTTCACTCCTTAGGCTGTTCACAAAAATCACTCCCAATTAATTTTTCTTTCTGCTAGATGAATATTTTTCATGAGCCTGTTGAAAAACAGCAGGGCCTTTGATTAAAAATTGCAACACAGCAGACACATCAAAATGGCTCAGGGAGAACAATGGAATAAAGAAAGAAACACTGATTTGCATCCAATCACTTTGGACTGAATCACTACTTGAAGATGTAACGTTAAGGATAAATAGGGCTACAATCTGCAGAAATTTCTGAAGATAGAATAAAGGGGAGGAGGCGTGTTTGTTTGTGTGTGGGCGCACTTGTTTAAAGTCTCCCGGTTGAGCTGTGACGTACTGGCTGGGTAGAACTGGCCTTGCGGAAGCAGCCTGCCAGTATGCCTTGGTGGTGTGAAACAGCAATGCAACAAAAAGCCCCTCAGTGGATAATAAACAGTCTGGCTAGTAAACACTGTGCAATCCAACAGTGAAATCAGTCAACATACTGTGTGGAAATGTTTAGTCTGGATTGTAGCTTTTGCAAGGGAGACCAATAAAATATTTCTGACTGATATTATCTGAAGTCTGCTGACCAATGAATGAAAAAAGTAAACAAAAGCACATTAACCTTCATCAGAGTGGGCTTTACTGATGTTCACATCGGAATAGTTCTACATAAATAAACTTGCCACTGAATATTAAGTAATTGAGTTTTTTCATTTTTACCCGTTTTTCTTTTCCAGCAGAGAAAAGTTAGTGGAGACTGTTCACCAGTAACCAGTAACATTAAGTTTTCTCTTGAGTACCACCAACAACTTTGCACATTCAAATGAGTTGCCAGCTGTCATATAGATTGCTATGAAATATGGCCGACACATCCAGGTCATAACATTTTTCAAATATTCATCTCTTACTCGTCTGACTGGGCAAAACCCAAGCTGGGCAGTTCTTTTGTGGGTTGAAAACCGGGCCGGCGGTAGCATAGGACATGGGTAGGCTGAGCCCACCAAAATTTGATTCTTGCCAACCCAATCAAAACCTCTCATACCGCCTGTGGACAGTGAAAGGTCCACCCATCAAGTTACGACTAGAATAGTTTTTATTTTCCACTTTAACACTTTCTCACACTCTAAGTCTGCACTGCACGGAGGTTCAAAGAAACAGCACTCGTTTCGTACTCTTCCTTTTTCTGGCTCACACTCATGTTAATATTTTTACTTCTTTTTATTATGCGCATTTATCGCTTCTCTAAGCCCATCAGTAAGTTTAACCCTGGAATATCCCCAACATCTTGCACTGCTGCCCGTGCTGAACCATCTCCTCCTCTGTTCGATCAGCAGACAATCTGCTGACTAGACCCACAGCAGGTCCTTCCTCTGGCCGTTTCAGCGCCGTTGCGGAGCTGAATAGCACTCGCCGTGTGCCAGCGCTAGCTAACTATCCAAAACGTGCTTTTGCCAAATACGTTCATTCATTCGTGAATTTGTGATACCGCACAAAGTTTCCCCGAAAAAACAGAAGACTGATTCCGTAGTTTTTCACATTTTGCATCTAATAAAAATAAATATATAAAATCTAGCCAAAGAAGGTCACAAATCTGTGTACTTTCTGTGATGGTCCCAAGCCCAGATAAATGGAGAGGGTATATATGTGTATCTTTGTGTATATGTCTAGTAGGACTGTATTCAAACCCCCCCCCCCACCAACAAACAAATATAGCCTAATATTTTGTGTCTACACTTATACTTGCCCACCTAAATTTTCAGTCTGCCCACTCAGCTACAGTGGACTAGAACCAGGCCTGGTTGAAAACTGTAATAAGATGCCTCTGCATTACATGGGACCAGGCAGGTACCAGTTCACTTCAATCCTCTGTGGTCTAAGTTATCATAGATGGCAACCCTAAACCCACACTGACCTTATATTTGGGAGAAAGGCAAAATGTTTGTCATTCTTTTGGAAAAACAAAGTGATCAGTTGTTGATGTGTCTATTTTCCTTTGTTCACTGATTGCCTAGAGTTGGGAAAACAATTTCATAAAATAAAAATTACGTACCCTGATTGCCGAAATGTAAATGTGGAGTTGTGGCCATCACAATGATGACTTAGGCTTAATAATGCCTTGTTCACTTGAAATTTATACTTAATTTAGTCCTTCAAGCTTAAATCAAATAATTTTATATCTCAGTTTTATGTCAGCATAATTATGAGCTCTTAGTGTAAACAAAACAAAAATGAGATTTCCATAGTGGATTGGTCGAGGTCTGGGTCAACAATTGCAGCTGGCTAAAAGGGTGCTGGTGGAAGCTGGAGAGGACAAGCAGAAGGTGTGTTCGGAGGCAGCAAGAGAAAAGAAAAAGCAGTGCCTGGAGGTGAGAATAGAGTCTCTAAATGTAGGAACTCTGGTAAAGGGAGAGAGTTGGCTGATATGATGGAGAGAAGGGAGACAGATATATTGTGTGTTCAGGAGACGGAAGAAACGCAAGGCCAGGAGCATGACTAGGTAAATAGTGCCGTGAAGGTGAAAAGTGTCAGACAGGATCATGAGTTTGAAGCTGGAAACCAAATGGGTGATGTTGAATGCTATAAGTGTGTATGCGCCAAAGACTGGGTATCAGAAGCAAAAGAAGAATTCTGGACTGAAGTGTATAAAGTGATAGAGAATGTCCACAGAACAGAGATTGGTAATTGGTTTTGACGGCATTTAAAAATGGTTCAATGGACATGTAGGTGAAGGAAACAGAGGTGAAGAAGAAGATACGGTGGTAAGATATAGTGTTAAGGAGAGAACTGCAGAAGGCCAGATGTCAGTCAATTTTGAGAAAAGGATGGAAATGACTGTTGTGAACACATTTCAAGAGGAGGGAAGAGCATAGGGTAACGTATATGACTGGAAGAAGGTGCATACAGGCAGACTACATTTTATGCAGAAGATGCAAACTGTAAGAAACATGAGACTACAAGGTGAAGCTCACAAAGGTACTGTAAAGGAAAGGTTTTATAGTGAGTTGTATGTGAAACTGGACACAATGTAAGTAAGCTCAAGCTAGAAAGGATGTACAGCAGGTTAGGGAGATTAAAGATAGACATCGAAATGTGCTAACAAGTGAAGAGAGTGTGTTGAGAAAATGGAGTACTTTGAGAAGCTCATCAATGATGAGAGCGGGAGGAGGAAATATGGAGGAAAATTAGTGAATTAGGAAGTGCAGAGGATTAGTGAGGAGGAAGTGAGGGCAGCTATGAGAACGATGAACAGTGGAAAGGCAGTTGGTCCAAATGGAGGTATGGAAGTTGCTCCCAATGTATTCATCAGAGTATGAATGTATGTGTGTGAATGTTATAAAGAAAGCACTTAGATGATTTATGAATGTATGGGTGAATGCAAATGTGTTGCATAAAGCACTTTGAATGCTCAAGGAGAGTAGAAAAGCACTATATCGGAACAAGTTTATTTACCTTTTACCATTGTAATCTGTAGGGAGGAGGTAGAAAAGAGTCTGGAGAGGTATGCTCTGGAGAGAAGAGGAATGAAAGATGGAATACATGTGTGTGAATGAGAGGGAGACAGGTATGGGGCTGTTATTGTAGCAAAAGTTCCGTGTGTCCGTAATGCGATCTGTGTGAAAATGTGTGCGTGCGCATTACGATTTGTGTCAGTATTGTGGTTTGTGTCTGCGTACTCCGATTTGTGTCCGTATTGTGGTTTGTGTGTGCGCATTACGATTTGTGCCTGTATTACAGTCTGTCTGTAATCAGATCTGTAAATGTGTGAATAAATCTGCAGCGTAGATATTAATGGTTGAAAAGTCTTAAAGTTTTGCTCGAATCACTGAAAATACACACAAGTCGGCAGTTTCAAGTCCCCCCGCTCTTTAGCTCTCTCCCACATGTGACTTTTGCTACACTTTTGCTGGCAGACGATCTGTACACAGATTTGTCCATAACCGAGGGATATTTCACCCTCAGCTCAGGCTCACAGGCGGCTGCGTTCAGGTCCGCTGGGACTTTGTCTCAGTAACTATATATC
>VOQJ01045172.1:0-18112 GCA_015052665.1 Apistogramma diplotaenia | reverse complement strand
GTCCCGGGGCAGACCCAGGACACACTGGAGAGATTATATCTCTCGGCTAGCCTGGGAACGCCTTGGAGTCCCTCCGGAGGAGCTGGTGGAGGTGGTTGGGGACAGGGAGGTGTGGGCTTCTCTGCTTCGGCTGCTGCCCCCGCGACCCGGCCCCGGATAAGCGGAAGAAGATGGATGGATGGATGGTAAAGACCTTACAATAATTCTTCTTTGCAAAACAGCTCAAGCCCAGTCAGTTTAGATGGAGAGTGTTTGTGAACAGCAGTTTTCAGATCTTGCCACAAATTCTCGATTGGGTTTAGGTCTGGACTTTGACTGGGCCATTCTAACACATGAATATGTTTGGTTTTAAACCATTCCATTGTAGCATTGGCTTTATGTTTAGGTTTGTTGTCCTGCTGGAAGGTGAACCTCCACCGCAGTCTTAAGTCTTTTGTAGGTTTTCTTCCAAGATTGCCCTGTATTTGGCTACATTCATCTTCCCATCAACTCTGACCAACTTCCCTGTCCCTGCTGAAGAGAAGCAGCCCCAGAGCATGATGCTGCCACCACCATATTTGACAGTGGGGATGGTGTGTTTAGAGTGATGTGCAGTGTTAATTGTCTGCCACACATAGCATTTTGCATGTTGGCCAAAAAGTTCAATTTTGGTCTCATCTGACCAAAGCACCTTCTTCCACATGTTTGCGCATTGCTCTTGTGGTTCCTAGGGTATTTAAAAGTTAAATGGGAGGCAAAACCTTCAGCTTTCAGGCCCCTCTTCTGTGGAACCAGCTCCCAGTTTGGATTCAAGAGACAGACATGCGCTTTATTTTTAAGATTAGGCTTAAAATTGGCCTTTTTGATCAGGGCTGGATCACCTGACCCTGAACCATCCTATTATAGACCTAGTCTGCTGGGAGGTTCCTATGATGCACTATTTCTTTTTTATTCACCTATTTTTATTCATAGACCATTTTCATTTAATAATTAGTTCATGTTAATCTACAGGTCTCTTTCAAAGCATGTCTTTTGTCCTGCCCCCCACCTAGTCACAGCAGATGGCTGCCCCTCCCTGAGCCTGGATCTGCACCTTGAGGTGACTGTTGTAATTTGGAGCTATATAAATAAAAAATGGCTACATCTTTATTCATATAACAACTTAGACAAAAATTCATAGAACCGCAGACAATTAGAGTGCGCACAGCAACTATTCAAACACTGTCTTATCTCTGATTACTAGTGAATTTTTCAAAAGCACTTTAAAAAGTATTTAGTAAAAACAGAGTGGAAAATCAGCTTGTGTTTCTTCCTTGCCTTTCAGGGCTTCCAGCAGTATGTTGGCTACATAAATACTTTTATAAACTGGCTAACTTGTGTTTGATTTTGTCATTTTATTTCTTTTCCTGATTTTTGCTTTTCTAATTATTCCATTTGTAGCATTCTTTTTCTTGTTTTGGACGCCGTCTTTAGGGGGTGCCTCAGTGAATCTGCCTCCATCTGTCTCCATCTCATTCATACACATGTATTTTGTCTTGCTTCTGGTGACTTTATTTCCAGTACGTGCCTCCACCTCTACAGGCTCTCTTCCATCTGCTCCCTACTCTCACTACAATTCACAATGTCATCTGCGAACATCATAGCCTGTCTCAATTCTTCCCTGAAATCTGCACATTCATTATTCTTCAACTTCCATGATGCATGTGCACCTCCACCATATCAACATATGTCACCCTGTTTTCACCACAGACATTTCTACTACGAGCTGTCCTTCCACATTCGTCTCCTCGAGCCTCAACTAATCCAGTATGGAAATCTCATTCTTAATGATTCCCATAGTTAATTTGGCAAGGATTTTACACCAAACACCATTCCTGAGCCAGCCCTCTCTATTTATCCAGGCTTGGGAATGGCAATAGTACATTGGCTTGTGGCCCCCTCTGATTGTGTTTCTTTCATTGTATCATTAAAATGATTTAATCTCTATATTCAAAACGTATGGTTATTATCATACAATTGACTAATTATTCACTAATGATGTTTTACAGTTACTGATATTAATCTAATTAATCTAATCTAACTAATCTAATTGTGAAACTCTGAACACAGTCTTACTTGCTGTACAGACCTGTATAGATTTACCTTTGTTTCCCATGCAGTGTTGGAACAATGTTGAAAAAATACAAAGTTACTAGAACAGGTTCTGCATTCAGATTATCCCTGACTGCTGATATGCACAACATGTGACTCAGGAAAAGCCTATTGTTGTAGTGTGTTTGCATATGATGGACAAGGACAAACCTTCAGCTGTTACAAAGCTGTCAGACACAAATGAAGGATGAATCATCAGCACATTTACAGCTACCATGCCTTTATCCAGCTCCTCTTTCTGCTCTGGCTGCATGTCCTCATAATGTACTTGAACTGTGTCACACCTCCGGCTGCTATGTATAGCGTCTGTTCTCAGAGCTCTGCAAACAAATAGTGAATACTCTGTCAGAGACTATCCACTCTGGATCGGAGACATCCACTGAAACCTGTCTATGTGTTGTAGTTTGGTGCAATTCAAACTTATCTTTGCATTAGCTCACAGTTTAACTGGAGATGTAATGAAGATCTATGGAAGGGAGGTGATGGAGTCCAGCAGCTGCCCACACTCAAGCCAACAATGTAAGGCAGAGAACAGCCTGAGGGTCAGCATTAACAACAGTGTTTTCACTGTGGATAAAGCTATTGTAGCTGAGAACTGTGACTACTTCAGAGCACTGTTCCAATCAGGAATGAGAGAGTCTAGACAGGAGGAGGTCCAACTGAAATGTGTGGGAGATCTGGGATTTCTAGTTCTGCTGCAGGTGCTGGATGGGGAGCGACCCATGCTCAACAGTGACCAGATCGTTGAAGCAATTGAGTGCACAGCTTTTCTCCAGGTGCCAGCTCTAACCAAGCATTTGATCAATATTGTAAATTCTGAAAACTGCTTGCTTGTTGTCCACACAGCTGCAACTTATGGAGTGTGGGAGTTGTTCCACAGGGCAGCCTTATTCATCAGAGACATATACACTGACCTCAGGGAGGATGTTCACGTCTTACCCACCAAGCTGGTAGAGTACATCGAGTCTCTTCTCCCCAGAAGCTACATGGCAGTGTGCAGTCACTCTCCATCCACTGAACTGCTGCAGGATGTCCAGAGGACAGTGTGCTATCTAGATGAAGAGCACAACGAGTGGAGGGTCCTCACACACCTTCCTGTGAGCACCAGCACCACCATGGCAGGTGTGGCAGTCCTTGACAACAAACTGTACATCATTGGAGGAGTGCATGATGTAAGTAAAACGGTAGTGGAGACTGGATTCTGCTACAATCCTGTGGCCAATTCATGGTCCATCATCTGTGGGCCTCAGCAGCAACGCTACAACCTCTCTCTGATAGGTCATGAAGGGTGCCTGTACGCTGTAGGAGGGGAGTACAACATGAAGGCTTTGTCATCAGTGGAGCGATATGGGCTATCTGATCAGACCTGGAGTTTTGTTTCCTCCCTCCCGTGCCCTGCGACCTCAGTGGTGTCCACCGTAGCCATGAGCAGGATCTTTATCTGTCTCTGGAAGGGGAAAGGGGCCACTGACATACTCGAGTATGTACCTGAACACAATCGATGGAATCTTGTAACTACGCTCATCCGCCAGCACAGTTATGGTCTTCATATGGTGGCCTATAGGGATAATCTCTATGTGATGCGGAATGGACCGCGTGAAGATTTTTTACAGTGTTTGATGGACTGTTACAATTTGACTTCAGGTCAGTGGGTGGTCATGTCTGGTCAGTACGGAAACAGCAAAAGTTCTCTGTTCACTGCAGAAGTTAGGGGAGACTCTGTGTTCACTCTCAGCAGACACGTGACCACAGAGTATACCATAGAGGAGTACAAATGGAGACTGAGGTGTGAGATGAAAGGTTTTGACAGGATTGGTTCCATATATACATTTCTGATGAGGCTGCCTAAAGCCACTGTCTCCCTTTTAGGAAACTGCTCGGGTCGTCCTCAGGTCCAAAACCTCGGAGATCCTGATGTCTGTTCCAGACTCTCCCTGGGATGCTCTCGCAACCTTTAAAAGCTGCTGCTCTTGTAATCATCATTCTGGTTCATATTCTCACTGGCCCTCATTTACTAATATGTGCATTGAAACATTCTTATGCTGCACAAAAAGCAACTGTGTACTCAACATTGCTGTTTGATTTAAACAAGCACACTGGCCTATTTTGTCCTTAATCATGTGTATGTTAAATGTTCACATGATTAAGGACACATACACGACCCAGCAATAAGTGGAAGAGAATGGATTTTAAATTTTAATTAATCTGAACTAATAGATCATACTATCTGCATACTGTCCTGCCCTTATTTCTCTATATAAGGAAACAAATTTACCTTGAGGTAAAGCAGAGAAAATGGTGGTGACTTTGCAAAAGAGAACCCACTAAGGCAGGAAAGTGGGAGAAAGTCCAACTGAGAATAAATAAATAAAACAATAGTGTCTGAGGAGGAAACCAACTTTCCAAAGCATTTCTAATGGAGTTTATAAACAAAAGAAGAAGATGAAAAGAAGGGGAATAAAACAAAATGTTTCCATATCAAAGCTGATATAAAAAAATAACAGGCTATAAACAAGAGAAGGAAACAGGTGGAGGACAAGAAAGATCTGATCTGTTAGCCTGACACTGCAAAAGAAAAAAATCCAGATGTGAGCATCTGTGGGATAGTGCCAAGAATACTGTAAGTGATGACATCCAGTTATGACAGAAGTCATTTTTAATGAAAGATTTTAAAGAAATATTAAGGCAAATAATCTAATGATACCAAATGTAAGTACATTTTACAAATGGACTTACTGCTTCATGTGTGAGCTGCTGCACACACTCCAGCATGCAGGAAGGGATTACAGCCCACATTGCAGCTGTTATTTACTTACATACTTTAATCTTTGTGAACTGCTTGATCAGACCATGTCTCCATAGATGAAAGCCATTTTTGATAACTAATAGAACTGATGGATAAATAGAACTTGTCAAGTTGTTTGTTTTTGGGGAACCAGCTTGTGGTCACACTGGTCCTATTTTTATGGCAAAAAAATCCTTGTATAACTAATTTCTTACAGAAGAAGAAAACAAATGGTCTTGGTATAAATTCATTTCACACTTTTAATAAATTTGTTCACAATTACTACAAATACTTGCATCACTTCAGACTGACACGGACAGCATGACTTTATTCAGTGTGTTTTCATTTCAAAGCTGAATTATTAAAATGTTGAAGAATATATGTGAAATATGAACAAAGCATCATCTAACAATGCACTGTCCTTGTCCACCCTCAGCTACAACTATATGCGTGTGTAATTGTTTCATACCAACACAAGGTCAGATATGACTCAGTTTTAACAACAGCGAGCGTGTGACCAGAGGCTCTGTGAGGGGGACTGTGTTATCCCTCTGAGGAAGAGCGCTTTCAGTCAGTCTGGTCTGTGAGAGCGGCTGGGGAATGGAACTCTTTACCTGATGAAATCAGACAATCAACAACTTACAAGGCCTTTTCTAAACATCTGAAAAAATGGCTTGTTGATTCTTATGTCTGCCAACACTAAAAGAAACTACATCTGTCGTGCTGTATTGTCTGTGTTGTAGGGTTTGTCTTTTTGTCTTTGTCTTTTAATAGTGTCTCTATTGTTTTGTTTTTTAAATTGTGTTTAGATTTGTTTAGTCTAATATTTTGTCCTTACTACATGTATGTTTGAGTTGTATTTATAGTCTTGTATTTTTTTCTTTTTTTAAACATTGTAATCAGGGGACTACAGATGAAAACTAGCCTTTGGGCTAATTCTGGCTTTTTTAACTCATGTCTTATCATGTGTTTTATTAAATTGCATTGTCCCTTTTAAATAAATAAATCAAATCACATCAATGAGACTTTAGTGTGTGTGTGCATGTGTGCGTGTGTGTGCGCATTGATGTTTTATCCAGACACACACATCATCAGCTCCTCGAGGGCCCGATCCCGATGGTTTTCATGAACCAGCAGCACTTCTTTGATGGCATTCTTCTGAAATCCCATTTCATTGAACTGATTCAGCAGGTGGAGGAACTCTTTCGCCTCAGGAAAGAAAATATTTTTAAAGTTTTTACTCAAACGCACTTCATCAGAGGAAAGATTTTACTGCCTCTGATAACAGTAAAAATTTGTGCGATGTTGGCACTCCTTTGTATGTTTTACCTTTGTTTCACAGTTTTGAAACATCTCCAAGGCCTCTTCTACCTGAGCCATGTCGTAACCCAGCTGGCACAGGTGGTCACATGCCAGCAGGTAACTCAAGATCTGCCAAATATTTGTTCATACGGGATGAAAAAGAAAAGAGCTGTCAAATGAACAAATCTGGGAAAATGTAATTAAATTTTATCATATAATGCAAAATTACAACAAACAGTTGCCTCAGTGTGCTTTATATTGTGAGGTAAAGACCATACGATAATACAGAGAGAGCTGATGACTGGTTGATGCTAACAGTAACAGTGATTCAGAACACTAGCCATCTAACAGTGGAGGAGAAGTTCTCACATTCTTATTTAAAATATTGCATACTCTAAGTAAATATGTGCACTTCTAATTAGATAAAGTTCTTAAAAAAACAGAATGAAGGAAGTGTTCATTACACATTGTATCAGTTGCTTCTTAGTTATTGTTGCCACTGCTCAAAATGCAGGTTTTCCCTTCTGCCTCATCTTTTGAGCAATCTATGTTCTTTTATTCAGGAAATGATCTGAGCGACATCTTTATGAACAAAAGGATTTAACCTTCAGATTATTCAAAACTGATTAATCTTATACTCAAATAATCCAAAACAGCAAATCCTCATATTTAATAAACTGAAACATGAGATTACCAAAATAACTGCCAAATCATTTTGTTAGTCAGCTGATTGATGAACTGGTTCGGGTAAATACAATTTTTAATCTTTTGTAGTTTCATTTGTGAAATGTCATTTTATATCTTGGATTTGTTTGCAGATGGATGATAAATAAAATCTAAACCTTAGATATATAAATGGGGAAACACTGCACTTGTGCATCAGGTGTCATGTTAGGAAAAACAGCTGCCCAAGGATGGGATCACTTTGAGATTACTGTAAATTGGGACTGTATAATAAAACAGAAATTATTAATTTTCCTTTGTCAACACTTGTTGTTTTTAAATGTGCTTGTGTATATATATATATATATATATATATATATATATAAACACATCATTATAAGCTGATAGCTCGCTGGTTTGATGAGTGTTGCTTAAGGGCAGGTGTTGCTTTAATGTCCCAGTGTGATATTTTCCAGTGAAATGTAGAGAAGAACAAGAATAAAGTGATTTGGAAAGTATCTATTTTAACAACCTGCTTTCCAAAACAGCGCTTTGGTTTTCATCCTAATCCACAATCTACACATTACCTGTTATTATCTGTTTGTTCTATGCTGTAAGTGCATTTAACTCATAGGGCATAGATTACTAGAGCAGAGCAGCTCTACACATACTGCAATAAGTGCAGTGAAACATGAGCTGTGTGAGAGCACAGTGACCTAGATTGACCAACAAGTCCCACAATAATACACTCTGTAAGGCAATGGTTCCTTATTACTGTGATTAAGCAGATGATAGAGAAGCTCAAACAGACTGAGAGGGACGTACAGATCTCAGACCAGACTGTTAAGTCTGTAAAACCATGAAATACACCCATCGCTAACCAAACAAAACATGTAACATAAAGAGTTCTCTTCATGTGACTCCAGAATTAGCAAAAGCTATAAACACTGACCATTGAAGAAATGTGTTTGTGACTTTAAAGCTATTTAATCAGTGAGTAATTAAGGCTGGTCTGCTGTTTCCCACCTATCCTTTATTCTGGTCTGTTTATGAAAACATAATGCAGCAGGGTGCAAATGTGAGTGCTATTTTTATATTGGCTTAAGGTAGCTTAGTGTACTGTATTTATACTGTACTGGTATTCATAGAATAGACCATATGATCCTGACAGCTGGGGACAAATCACAAAAGTTGACCAAGTGTCTCCTAGCAACACTGGGTTGTTGTTGCTGGATTGACACTGACCTGATCTGGGGTCTGCCGTCCTGTCCTCTGAAGAGCAGTGATGGCGGTGTGGAAAGAGTAGCCCCGTGCAGTGATGGCGCCCAGCAACTCTCTCTCCTCTGGGCTCAGAGCTGACAGGAGTTCTGCTGTAGAGTCTGAACCAGAGGAGGGCAAACCCCAGGCGGGTGAGGTGGCAGGGGGGCTTCTATGGGTGTCTGGTCTCAGTGACTAAGACAAAGTAGAGTGCAGTGAATGTACAGTGTGAGGCTGAACAGAACATTCAGGGCATTTTTACATGACTACGAGAGATCCTCTCAAAGGCAGACAGCAGGTCCGGGCCTGAATTGCAGCTTTGCTGAGAAAGACACAGGATTTGCACTGGCTAATCCCGATGAACCTCTTATTGCCTGGCTGGATTCAGGGAGCAGTCTTTACACTGTTTATTTTTAGAGTCCAAATCTGTGAAAACATTTTGAAAATGCAAACTGAAAAAGCTGGATGGGGAGCACCTCTTTCCTTTCCTAGTTAACAGTGTTGACATCAATGTGAGAATTACAGGAAACATGGTGGCAGGAGAATACCTGACCATCACCATCCTGAATAAAATATATGAGAGTAGTGTGTTTTCATACTGAGCCTGTCTGGCTCTGGCTGTATGTCTAGATTTGCAGTGCAGCTCACGTGATGGACTGCCTTAAGCATTAAGCTGTATTCAGACAGTGTTGTGAAACAGATAAATATCTATACTACAGACCACAGAGACTTAGCCACACTGCAAACTCACAGGGCCTCATAAATGAATGGCCACGTAGCATTTCCCTAATTATGACAATAAACACCATCAAAGTAAAGTACAAAGGTGGCTGAGTTTGTTCTTTCCTGAAGACCCTGATGCAAAATGTATCTTCACTTGTACAACTGACACTACAGTGATCAGTTGCTGTGTATAAACTGTTCAAAATGATCAGAGGAACTTGGAGAACATCTGCTCTTTTATTTGAAGGAAATTAAAATGATTGATGGGAAAAATGATGCAGCAGGTTAGTCCATTTAGCTCAAATTTCACTGCAGTGACCCAAAATGGTAATTAGCAATTTGTATGGCCCCCACCTGCATGTATATATGCCTGACAGTGTTGGGACTGCTATTTGTGTCCTGGGGGATCTCCTCCCAGATCTGGACCAGGGCATAACTGAGCTAAGCATAACGTTGTCCACGCCCTTGAGCAAGGCCCTTAACCGCCCCCTGATTGCTCCCCAGGTGCTTTCTAACTGCCCCCTGCTCCACATGTTGTTGTGCTGTGTGTGCTACATACTGCATGTGTGATGTACATGACAAACTTCTGTTTGGGGGTTGTCTTATTGTTGTCCCTCTAGTGCACCTGTTGTTATTTTCATGAACACCAAAGCAGCTGAAACTAATTAATACCCCCCCCCACACCCCCCTCATTGCTGAGCTGATCGGATCAATGTCCCAGAAGTTTAACTGACTTGATGCTAAACTGATTAAAAAGAGCTCCTTTAATATTTGAGGAGTCCATAGAGCTTGAAACATTCTGTAATTACAAGTAACAAAAGCACAGACAAACACAGCTCACACCACAGTATGTTCTCTGTGAACATGTCACTGCTTACCATATTGACTGTGCTGGCTCTGGTGTGAGAGGTCCTGGTGCTGGAGGCTGTGTGTGATGAAGGGCTCTGGGAGCAGTTGTCTGTGGTGGGATCTTTTTGTGTGGATGTGTAAACCATTGAAAGTGAGCACTGACGCAGGTTCTTTCTGCGCTGGTGTGGCAGGCTGCTCAAACAGGCCGGAGGGTTCAGCAGATCAGGGACGAAGGCCTTCTGAGCTTTCCTCTGACCATGCTGACACTTAACAGGAGGATGCTGTTCCCCCAAGCAAACGTTCGCTGTGGAACTCGTCTTGGCTTTCTGTGCAGTGCCCTCTTCATACTCAGAATCTGAGATGGTTAGTTTGGAGGAGTTGAAGTTGTGGGACTGCTGGTGAGAGTTGGGCTCCCAAACCTTTGAGCTCTGACAACTGGCCAGGCAGTTCTGTTGTGGGCTGCTTAAAATCATCCAGTATGGTGGACAAGATGCCAGCTGGCCTGATGAACAGGAAGAGGGCTGAGGCTGATGCTGTGTGGCAAAACCACTCTGCAACCCAGTTACTACCCAGTTCTCCAGATTGAATTCATACTGTCAAACAGACAAAACAAATTAGATGCATAAACAATTCCCTTGATGACTTCACACCAACTTCGTTAGATTCTTCCATGGCTGGTCTCTGTATGCAGGTTACATTGATTCTGACGCTAAATTTTTAACCTCGCCTTAATGATATCACACTTTTCATCTCAACACAACAACCATGCTCATAATTTCTTACAATATTATCGGAATTTTGTCTTTTAGCATTTTGTCTTTTAGTCACTTAAAAGTAAATGATACTCCAGCTAAGTCTTTATAGTCATGAAATAAATGATGTATTAAAACCAGACTTTGTATATAGAGGAAGGGCATAGTCGCTGTGGCACCGTTCACTGATTTGTGGATTCTTATTTTGAAACTTTCAGTTCAGTATTTTCAAGAGCAAAAACACACACACAATAAAAACAAGACACTGAGGACATTGCATGTTCACTGTACGCTAATGGTCAGACTGTTCCCTGCTTTATTGTACAATCTATCACAATTTACAATATGAATGATTCTGTATTAGATAAGACAGAACTGCTGACTGCTGTATTTGGTTAGATGTTAAATGAAGGCTCATTTTCTTATAACATGTCAAAATATTATAAAATGGTGAAAAAAAATTTTTGGTCATTTTATTCAAAAAGGTTTATTTATTTAATAACTTATCCCAGGATCTCAGACTATTAGCACTGAGTACTCACAAAAGGATTTACAATACAGAAACAACTGAAATGCATGCTCATTTTACACTCCATAATGAGGACAAAAAATATTTGGATGTGGATCCTTTACCATAAATTACTGCATCAACATGATGTGGCATAGAGGCAACCTCCATGTGGTCCTGCTGAGGTGTTATTGAAGGCCAGGTTGCTTTGACAGGAATCTTCAGCTGGACAGAGAAGCACACTCACCTCTGTCTCCTGCAGTATGTTGAAGTAGTCAGGGACAGTCACTTTGACATCATCTTTGACCTCCTGTAAGGGAGCAGCCTGCGGCATCCTCAAAGGTACACCGTCCATACTGCACAATCCACTGAGAGATACAAAGACATGCTCAACCTTAGAAAATATTTATGTCAGTCACATAACATTAGATAAGTCAACCATGTGAGTGACTGCAGTAAGGAGAAACAGCTCAAGCAGCCCTTCACATGTGGAGTTGCAGTGTGAGAGTGGAGTGTGTAGGAGCTTATTTTGCAACAATAAAACCAAACAGAAAGTTGCAATCTTCACACAACAGCATTTTAAAAGCTCCTGGTCTAAACGCTTCTCTCTAATTCCAGAAGAGTTCACAATCTTCTGACTTTTTAACATTTCCTGGTTTTATATCAGAGTCCCCAATGGCTTCCACTAGAAGCCTGGAGAAGATTCTCACATAAGCTCGACAAACGCCTCTTTTTCTATTGATGCCAGACATTATTGTCATTCACCCAGGAGAACTCTGACAATTCCCACTATAAAATCATATGTCACTGGCTTCCCATCTTCCAGCTTGCCAATAATAACTTGTCCTCCACGGAGAAGACAGAGGAGCCATCAGGATATTTTCAGTAGAAGGAAAAAATTGTTGAGTAATCATGGACTGTAAAGAACACAGGTTGTGGTCTGATGATGTTTTACATGCAGTAAAGCTGTCAGACTGGCTGGAGATCACAGCCAAACAGGCAACAGCACTGAATGTGTCCATTTCTCAGGCTTCAGCAGACAGCTAACATGACTATGCCATTAGTCTCCATCAGTGTTCATCTGCAGCCAGAGTGGTGCATGAAGGCAGCTAGAAAACCTGGACTCTGATCCAGATTTGTTTTCTCAGAAAACCTGTCTGCTTTCACGTCCCTGTCCTATATTGATGTGGTGCAATGGACAACTGCACAATGACGAGTGACTCATGAGCAAGGAAAGCTGCACCCATCTCACGTGCTCTCCTCGCACAGACACTACTGGTTTAAGAATGAAATGAGGTTCTAAATGAACTGGTAACTCTAACTGATCACTAAGGCTGCTGTTTATGAGCTTTCTCTCATCTGAACTCCTCAAGGTCAGAGAAAGGATGGGCGCGCGTGCACACACATACACATACAGTGTGTAAGTGTTTGTGTGTGTGTGCCTAACAGAGCACAGAAAGCTCCATATACTGTACTTGGCCTCTGTCCCTGCTGTCCACAGAGCACTAATCAGATTGTAGCTGCATGAAGGCACAACTGAGCTGACAGATGGTTGGAGACTTCAAGCACAGATGCTTGATAAGCTCATTGAGTCACCTGTGACACTGCTGCTGGACAAAGAAGAGAAAATGTATGTGACTGTATCCAAGAAGCCCAATTCAAAAGCAATAAGACTTACTAAGACAAGTGTGAATATCTGATGCTACAGACTCACAGCATCCTTTAAATCATTTCTGTAGACTGGAGAAGTAGATAGATAGATAGATAGATAGATAGATAGATAGATAGATAGATAGATAGATAGATAGATAGATAGATAGATAGATAGATAGATAGATAAGCTTACCTTTGTGCTGTCAGAGCCACAGTCAGTCTGTTTGTGATGTGTCTCTTCACTTAGAGAACCACCTGGAACACTAATCCAATGATCTCTAGTAACTCCCGTCACCTGACTTACAATCCATATAATTACCAACTCCAAAGAGACAAGTAAATGCATCAGAAAGTTATGCCACTGGGACTCGTGCTCCTTCTTTCTGATGTTGCTGTCCGCTGGGATTGCCACATCTGTCACAACTGTCTCTCTTCCACAGTGTGTCTTCTATTCCAGCATGTCTTCTGTCTTGTCTCTCTCTCCTCACCCCCCAATTGGTCACAGCAGATGGCTGCCCCTCCCTGAGCCTGGTTCTGCTGGACATTTCTTCCTGTTAAAAAGGAGTTTTTCCTTCCCACTGTCACCAAGTGCTGCTCATAGGGGATAGTTTGGACTGTTGGTTTTACTCTGTAATTATTTTAGGGTCTTTACCTTACAATATAAAGCAACTTGAGGATGCTGTGTGTTGTGCTTTTGTGCTGTATAAATAAAACTGAATTGAACTGGATTCAACTGCAGTTTTCTGCTCCTTGTCAAACACTGCTATCTGGTTGGTTGGACCCCTCTGGGGTCAACAGTCAATCAAGTTTGTCCCCATTGCCATGGTGAATCATGGTATCAGAGTTCCATTGGTGATGTCCTTAACTATCTGAAGGAGAACATAAGAGTTGATTGAACTGTTTTGAAACCAAAGACTCAGATTTCCTGATCGGAGTTTATTTTTAAATTCAGCTTTTTGAACTGGAGTGTTATGCTGCCCAAATACAGTCATAAAAAATTCTCATGTTTGTCAACTAGAGGTGAGACTTTTTCCTAAATAAAATTAAATGATGCTTAGTGTTTTTCTACTCCATGAGCACTCAATGTTTTATATAACATGTCTCATTCACACAAGCACTTCTGTCTATGCCAGAGGTGTCAAACATAAGGCCCGGGGGCCAGAACTGGCCCCTCAAAGACTCTGGTCCGGCCCACTGGATGATGGAATCCCTGTTTTTTGTCACCACTATAGAATTTATTTTGTATGTTGGCTTCACAATAAAACTAAATTTTACAAAAGCCATTTTCTGTTTCCTGATTTCTATAATTATAGGACAGTCTGGACAAAGAACTACCAGAACTTTTTCTGTAGTTTTACACATTTCTTCCAATTTAAGCTCAAACAGTGGTGCTGACAGATGAATCTGTTGTATAAAACATTACATACAGCTTTTTTTCTTGTACTCAATGTGCAATTGAACTTGTGTACAGACAGAAAGGAGGTTCCTCTGGTCTGGCCCACTGAAGACTGAAATGAGCTGCATGTGGCCCACAGTGCAAAATGAGTTTGACACCCCTGGTCTATGCCTTAGTGCTCTCTATTCAATATTCACACTTCAATGAAGACATTAGGACAACTTCAAATTGTTTATTTTGTGTTCATTTAGCAAAGTCATCATAGCAAAAGAAAAATAAATAAAACCTTAATGAGGTAAAGAAAAGAGAAAAAATGCATTTATGGCCCTCTGTGAGTTGTTCCACAACCTGACAAAAGCTCCACAGCTGCGCTTCTCAAGGATAAGACATGCTCATGTTATCCCAAACAACTAGACATATTTTTCATATTCAGAGACTTCACTTCTTCAAAGCGAGATACTCGCTGTGTGGCTGCTTTGATCAAAGTGTGTTCAAAAATCCAGCTGCACCGTAGCAGCTTCCTTTGTCATCATCAGCTAGTTCTTGCAGTGTGCACACAGAGGAGGAGTCAGAGGCTGTCGCAGTCAGTGTCAGCAGTCTGCAGGGCCGAGGCCCAGGCCTGGTCTGAGGGGGGGTCTGGAAGAATCCAGCTCTGAGGAACTGATGAACTGTCAGGATGATCTGCTGCAACCAAAAATGTGTCCCATTCTTTTCTGAAAAACACATTACAATTATACATAAATATGCTGACAAGCAAAACTGTCATTAGTAAATGGTTGAAATGAAATGAGTTTTAGGGTCCTGG
The DNA here is from genome assembly GCA_015052665.1 of Apistogramma diplotaenia. NCBI lineage: Eukaryota > Metazoa > Chordata > Actinopteri > Cichliformes > Cichlidae > Apistogramma > Apistogramma diplotaenia. The sequence continues at coordinate 3,289 of VOQJ01045172.1, read as the reverse complement.
TTTTGTAGTTGTGTTTTCATCTAAATGCAATGCAGATTTTAACTGACTGACCAGAGGATGTTAACAACGTGTGATTGCAGATGTTTCCATCTGCTCCTGCTGTGCTGATGGGAGACTGAAAACAGCTGGAGCCAAACTCACAGTGGCTGACTAGAATACAATCGCCATTCATTTCCGAAAGCACATGCTTCCATCTTAGCGTGTTATAAAGCTGACTGCTTTGGATAAGCTGCGGGTTTTGTCTACACGGCCATCTTCTGGCAGTTCAAAAGTTTTACTTATCAGAACATTACAAAAAAGAATCATCTATTTAATAAAAATTAAGCTGAAATGCACAAACAGCCCTGTGAAAAAAATAAGTAGAGCTTTACTGCTTCCATAGGAGACCAAAGTCGAGATAAAATATTTCAAAACCTTTTAGTTTTGGTTTTAAGGATTTGGGCTTATAGCTCATGAAAATCTTACCTATCATCTCAAATTATTACAATATTTCATTCAAACAGTACACATACTGTGCACCTCAGTCTACTGCACAGCCAGTTGACAGTTCTCAGACTGTCAGACTGAATATTTTTAAGCTGTACTAGTGTATCAATACTAGTATACATGTACATTTGTATTTTCTCTCCCTTTATAGTTACTACACTTCCTACAGAAGGGCAAAGTGGTAAATTAATGGGCAGTAAATATTATTGTAGTTGTATCACATACATTTTAGCAGTGATATAAAACCAACGTGAATAGTTATTATCTGGTGTGCACCGACCTGGTTTGGATGAGCGCGTGCACAGAGTGTTCAGCCTGGCTGTAATAGTCTCTGAAGGGCTGCATCGCACAGTCAGCAGGAAACTCTTCTATCAAACAAACAGACAGTATCAGTGGTTGACAGCACACGGCGCTGTGACAGTCTTCCTACACAAACTGTTACCTCCAAACAGCATGGAGTCCACTCTGTGTTTTCTCTGCAGCTGTCTTTCTCTCTCCTTCCTCACGCGTCTCTCCTGCTCCCTCCTCCTCTCTTCCTCCTGCTCGCCTTCCAGCATCACCATCAGCGCTTTCTCCTCTGCCGAGTAAACAGCCGTCCTCTTTTTCATCACAGTCCTCAGCTGCTCCAGTCTACTGCTGAACACCTCATCGCTCTGCAGCTCAGTGACGATACCTGCCGTAAACAGAGGCCGACATGTCAAAGACACCGATGCTAACACAAAAGCCCCTTTTGGTGGGACGCCTGCATCATTCTGTATGAGGCCCTCACAGCTGAAGACAATATCTGCCCACACCTTTCTTGGAAACTGCCTCTTTCCTTAGCCTGCGCAGCTTCTCCAGGGATCTCAGGATGTCCTGCATCCTCTTCACATCTGCCTGCTTCTTCCTCACTTCACACAGAACAGAGTCTGCCGCCAGTTTTAGGTCCTGCTCCTGGAACACAAACACAAGTCACCACTTCACAAAATCTTCATTTTAGGCTTTTCGTCATCATGCCTGCAGGAACAACACACAGAGCAGTCTGAACACAGAAACATGTCACCTGCAGCCTCTTGGCCTCGCACATATGCCCACTTCATTCTTTGAAATTGACCATAATTAAACTGACCAACGGAAACTAAAGAAAAGTTTAACAGATTGCCTGACGACAACGTTCATACCTTTTTCTTCTCCTCCACCTCCTGCATGAGTTTCATCCTCCATTTATCTATAGCGGCCTCTTTCTGAGAGCTGCGCTCCTCTGCGTGCTTCTCCTCCATCTGTGCTTCTTTCCTGGTCCTCAGTCTTCGGACCCTCCTCTGAGCAGCTCGGGACACTTTAGCTTTCAACTGATCCAAGCACTCGAAGTCTCCGAGGAGACTGGCTTTGTCCTGCAGCTCGACCTTCGCGCGCAAAGCCCTTAAATATGAGTCTGTCCACACGTTGTCATCATGCAGGTTCTGATTCAGAGTGTGACAGATCTCCTCCAGCCGTGAAATGAGCTGAGCTGCCCCGCACAGAGCGTCTCTGAGGGCGGGGATGGAGCTAAACTGTGGCCGCTGCTGCGGACTCCGTGCCCTCCTGGAACTTCTCCCTCTGGTCTGTAAGAATCGTGTGATCCACTGCGCGTCCCGCCTCCTGTGCTGGGCCGCGTCATCGTCCGGCTGCAGCGCCGGTCCCGGACCTGCCGGGCGGAGGCCCTCGTGCTGCCAGCGGCTAAAGTCTGACGCCAGCTCACGGTCACAACGGGGAGCGTACGGCCCCGTAGGGCGACAAGCTGGCGCCCCGGTGCTGCTGTAGTCGTTTCCCGGAGCGGGGGGCGCCACGCTTAGGAAGTGTCCAGGAGGCGGGCAGCTGAAACTAGGCGGGGGGACACAGGGATCGAATGCATAAGGCTGGGAAAAGTGTGGTGGTCCGAAGCCCGCTCCGTAGGGACGACCGTCGTAAGTCGGCGGAGGCGTCCACGGTGGTGCTGCGTTCTCCGCGTGCAGGTAGCCGCCATTGCAGGCAGGAGGCGGAGTGTCTGAGCCGTACATGTTGTCCATGGCGGGCATCAACTCACTGAGCGAGTGTAACACGCTTCATACTACACTAACACAAACACACAACACGGAAACTGCAGCACCACCGCGGGGATGCTGCTTCTTCATCTTATAAGGGAGCGCAAACGGCGGAACGGTGCAATATCGCCACCAGCTGGCGTGGAGTGAACCGAAAGAAAAACTCTTCCTACCAAACACACGAGTGTGGCTGAAAAACAATATGACCCCAAAGCTTTCATGTCTTGAGCTCTTTTGAAATCATGAAGTCCATTTTCACTTTCATCTTGCTGATGTTTTGGATCATTCTGTCAGTTTCATGTTTCTGATCTGTTCCCATCTCTGAGCCGTGATGACCCTCTCCTCTCTGCTGCTGTGTCTCCACATAATCCTCTGCAGCTTCAGTCTGCTTACCTGAAGAACTGTGAGCTGCTTCCTCCCAAACACTGCAACGCTACTCATGCTCACCAAAACCACCTACCTTAGGATATCATCATGAAGAATAAGATAGATGTTCTGAAAACTTTAATCTGATTATTGACATGGAAAAATTAACCAGTGGCTTCAATGAGATTTATGGCTGAAATGATCAGTTCTGCTGACAAAGGCAACAAATGCAGTCATTCCTGTCTGTCCACAAACAGCGCCTTGATGCCACTGATATCTTATTGTTTCGTTTTATTTGGAAAAACGTTAAACATTTTATTTAAAAAATAAATCTGTAATTATGTCTTTGTAGGTTCATAGTAGTCTCTGGAGCTTGAAAAAAAGTCTACTGGACTTCT